>AYEL01089064.1:0-50126 GCA_000484575.1 Olivierus martensii | reverse complement strand
TGACATCATAAAAGGAGCTTTGTTAGTAAGACTGGTCTGTGCTTAAAACTTGCACTAATCGAATATTTTCTCGCACTAACCGAAAAACGGTATCAATTTTATAAGTCGCACAAATCGAATTTGCACTATTCAAAATCGCACTAATCGAGGCCTACCTGTAAACTATAGAATCATCCAAAATTTTTACAAAATTCATTAATAAAAGTCAAAATGCTCCTTTTATAATAAATGCCAATAATCCAAAATCATATAGAACAAAAACCATAGAATTATACAGAACTAACTTTAAAAGCTATTTTCCAGCATTTCAATGTGTTATAAAATTTTCATTTAAAAATTTGTAATAGAAGGAATTTTATCGATTTGAAATTGAGAAAAAATAAATAACTTAATATATTTTTAATTATGATAATGCTATTTGTTTTATAATTGATATATCAAAATATATATGCTTCTTGCATTAACAATATTCCATTTACGAATATTTCTACTTATGAACATGAAATTTCATTTTCAAATTTTATAAAATTTCAAAAACTCTTCAATAATTCTAGACAATATGATAGCAAAATGTTCTAGTAACCAACATTATGTAAAATTACATAGTTAACATATTATGGCAGTATTTCAAAATGGCAGTAATAACATCAAACAATACTATTAAACTGCTTCAACTAAGACTACTTAAATAAAAACACAGCACTTCTTGCAGTAAAGTATCAAACTAAATTTATTAGCTTAAATACAGCGAACGTTTTGGCAATGCTGTGTAAAGTAGCGTCCCGGTTCTATTACTGTCTTTGCGTGCCTGAAGAGGATGTGTAGCACATCGAAAACGTTTGCTGTATTTAAGCTAATAAATTTAGTTTGATACTTTACTGCAAGAAGTGCTGTGTTTTTATTTAAGTAATAACATCAAAAAATACTCTCTTTATATTCAGAACTTTTTGCTCAAATCTGTGAAATAAGAAACTTCTAATTGATTCAATTGTGAAATATATTACAAAACACAGTATATAAAGTTATTTCAGTAATTTTAGGGGCCAAATATCAAGCAGTATCCAAGTTACAAACAAAACTTAGAAAAAAATAATCTGTTAAAAATATATGAAAAACCAATTGATATTTTTTTTATAAATGTTTTTTACACTATATTTTGTCTTAACATAGATCAGTCAACTGGAAATGGAAGATTAAAATTTGCTGATTACAAAAATTTAATGTGCAGTTTAAAATTGTGGCAGGTATATAAAATGTTTTAAAATAATCCATTTATTCTATGACAAAATACTTATTTGGGAAACTTAAATCCTCATGAATATGAAAGGTTTATTATGTTAAGTTACTATGGAAGTAGAATTTATGTCTTTAAAAAATATGAATACTGCATTTGTGAAAATTCAACTTAAGAACTTATGAAAAATAGGATTAGTTTCTGAACACCAAGATTTTCACTTTTGTCCTTATATTTTTGAATAAAAATAATATAATGTTATGAACAATACGCTAATAATTATTTTTAAATGCATTCGTATGCAAAAATTTTATTCATTTACTCTTTTCTTTATGAAATAATAACTTTTCTACAATGTAAACATTCTAATAATCACAAGTTATAAAATCATAAACAAGTAGATAATAAATGTAAAAATAGTTACATCACATTTTTTATATTTTTTGAATAGTTTTAATCTATATTTCATATTCAACTATTATTTCAAAATTTCTCTAACTGTAAATTTTAATTGTAAAAATATGCAATTACAGTAATTATTTTGTTTACTTTAAAATCATTATATTTTATGTCATAGTTCTTATCTCTGAATAATTTTTTATTTATTTTGTTAAATTTTCAAGATTTTATTTTCAATTAAATAAAATAAACTTTAACAAATACTTAGCAATAATATTATCATTTTTTTCAATTTAAGGAATAAATTATAAATAAAAAATTAATACTTAATGTATATAAAATGATGCAGAATAAAACTTTTTAAGAAAAATTAAAAAATATAAAAGATAAATTAATTTAATGCAAAGAAGAGAAAATTATCTATTTGTAATATATAGTATCAATATACTTTTCAATTTTTAAATATATTTATTTATTTTTGTAGAACACTTTTGGAAATCACACAAAAGGTACATCAGGTATATTAAGAGCAGAAAAATTAAAAGATGCACTAATTGACATTGGTAAAAAATATTTCATATACATTTTTTATAATACTATATAGAACTTAATTCCTCATAATTATATTAATATAAATATAGGATTTCAACTGAATATGGAAACATTATCTTTATTGACTTTGCGTTATATGAGAAAAGATGGAACACTTAGGTTTGGAGATTTTGTATCTTGTATCCTTCATCTCACAGTGGCATTTAGTAAGTTAATGTTTTTTGTTTTTAAATATTGTAGTTTTAAAAAATATTTTAAATGAAAAATGAAAGTATACCATTCCTCAGTTATAACAGGTTACAGGATAAGGATCAGACATGCATTATAAGACAACTGCACTATAACAAACAACTTCAGAATCTCTTTCAAATGGATGGAGAACAGGAAAACCTGCAGTATATCCAAATCCATGATATAAACCAGGGGTGGGCAACCTTTTTTTTGTAGGGGGCCGTATAGAAAAATTTATGGTGGGCCATGGGCCCTACAAAAACAATTGATAATAATAGTATTTATTTAAAAAAGAGAAAGTACAGATATGTAAGTATACATAGCATTGGTATTAGATATAATAAAATAATGTGGCCTGCGGGCTGGAGGTTGCCCACCCCTAATATAAACAATCAGGGGCACTAAGAGAAATCCCAGGTGCCGGTATGTAGTAGTTTTTGGGGACCCTATATATATAAATTTTTTTTTTTCTTCTTCTCTGTAAGATATCAAAAGCATATATATTACATATTTTACACATAGATTATTCAAAATTTTATTCACTTTAAATTCTGTTTTAAAAAATATACTATATGCAATTTGAGAAAATCTCAATTTGAAATTGAGGTTCAATAAATTTTTTTTTATAATTATAATTTCAAAGAAAATCTTTAAAATATTGATTTTTTTTGAAGAATAATATTATAGCCTCATGGAACTAATTTTTGGAAACGTCCCCAGCTATTTTTTAAAATTTTTATTTTCACGTCAGTTATAATGAGAAAATTTTCCAGTCTCAATCATTTCATTATAAATGTATTCCAATGTATTTATCCCATTCCTCTAAAAAATTTGTTGTGGGCCCTGTCAGTTCCTTCTCTGTTTAAATGAAATGTTTATGCCTAATTATCATAATTCTTATTTTAACTGTTTAAAATACAAAAATTTTTCTTTACCTCAGATTTTTATAATACAATTTTAATTCTAAATATCTTATAGTGTACAGTTACTTAATTAAAAAAAGCAGAAAAAATTCTTATTGTTAGGAAGTGGCCCAGGCCCCTTAATTTTCTATGGGCCCTGGGAATTTGTCCAACTTCCCCTGTCTCAGCACCACTGTAAACAATGGCATTATATCTGGGGAGCACTATACAGATTCCCTGACTTATACAGATCTGTACTTATGTAAAGTTAATTTTAATGAATGAGCCAGGCCCTCCTGATAAACTGGTAGTTTGGATTCAGAATTGAATCCAATCTGTCAAGATAGTAAATGGTAATTTATCATGTGATTTATATGCTTATTCTTTAATATAATTATTTTTAGTGTTACATCATCATGACACATTATACTACAGGTATATAACATATGCTTTGACATACTTATATTTTGTGGAATGATCCATCTATGTAAGTTAGGGACTGCTTGTACATAGTTTTAAAATTTGTTTAGAGTCACTTTCAAAATATTATCATGTGTTTTCTTCTATTCTATTCCAATATAAATTCTGCAGATATGCAGTATGCTAGAGTTCCATGAGTTTCTTTTTATTTCACATTATTATTTAAAAGAAATTTCAAAGAATTTTGCAAATTGATAATATTGAAATGAATCTTATTTTGGAAGCAGAAATCTTAAAATCTTTGAAAAAATTTAAATATGGATGATATCTATAAGAAATACTCAGACTTTATTATAAAATTCATTGATTAAAAGTATAATATGAATTCATCTTAATTTCAAATCACCATAATATAAAATAAACACATTTTATAAATAAATTTAAAAATCAGCCATCTGAAAATATAATTGTTTCACAAGATAATTAGCAAATAAAATGCAAAATTATTTGTGTTTATCCTGCTAAGTGTGCTCATTTTTTATCCTAAGTCATTTACATTCTCAAATTATCAGATCTGAATACTGATATATTTGAAACAATTAAAGTATCATTAATCATAATATTACTAAATGGTTTTATTCTTATATTTAATGAAAAATATCTTTATTCATAATGTGGGGCCTGCAGAGCGACTGTGGCATCAGAATATATTTTGATAGCCAGAACATGGATATGTGGCGCTTTTGTGAGTAAGGATGGAGAGGAGAAAATCTCCAGTGATACAATGACTGACAACAATACAGTTTATAAACAAACCTGGATCTTTTATTGAGAGAGATCTCTGTACAAATGATGCTAGCTCTATCACATAAATAGAGCAGCACATCCAATACAGTCAGAGGATAAATACCTTGAATAATATGAGGAGGTTTCATAGAGTCCTTGATTTTTTTGAGTTCTGTCGGAGGTCCAAGAGATATGAAGTAATCATCACACTATCCAAATGTCAGTGTGTAGTTGATGGTTGGCAGAGAGATGAAATGAATCAAAGAAGGAATCCTAGGCAATTGTTATCTCGATGCCAGTCCTTCCAGTTTATTAGTAGGAAGGAAGATATCGGTTGAGCAAACGGTGAGTTTTCAGAGCCCATTTCACTTTCGTCCGGTCCCAATCACAATTCAGCCACCTCTGTCCATAATGAGCACTTCGTCTTCCCTCTAAATTCTTTTTTTTTTCTTTCTTCTTTAATTTGTTTATATCAAGTCTAATATTATGTTTATGTCTACATTCTTGGCAATACTGTACACAATTTGATTTAGCTTTGTTGCCATTATATCTTGTGTTTTCTTTGAGATTTATATCATTGTATACAAAAGTCCACAGTTAAATGACACATGTTAATCATTTGTTTATCTTGTTATAATTTAACATCTTTCTCTGGATATTTATCTTTCTTTACATTTTATACATAGCTATCTCTCTTTTTATTTGGAGAAGTTTTTGCAATGAGTGATAAACCAGCTATTTCTCTTATTTATAATTTTATATAATCTATCTCTCTTTTTATTTGGAGAAGTTTTTGCAATGAGTGATAAATTCCGTCTGTCAAGACTTTACATTTCATCTTCTTTCTGATTTACACAATCGATGGTTTATACAAATGAAATAAAATGCACAATACATGATTGTATAATTGTGATTATCCACAATAATTTACAGTTGATTCTTGTTTCTCACAAATTTGTTATTCACAATCACATTTTGATATCATGACAGATCAATCAATGCTTTTATAATAAAAGCTTAATGAAGTGCATTATGCTTGCTCAATATCAGTATTATTAGCTTGTTTTAATTGAAAAATAAATCCAGTTGATCAAAATAGTGTAACGGCACCATCACTTATCATGGTGTTCATTCTTTACTATCATCATTTTTTAATCTTCTCTTACTAATAATTTACATTTTCTCTATAGTTATTTTGTGTCATATTCCAATATATTCATTGAGAAATTATATTTTCATTTACTTTATTGTTAAATCTCCTGTGTATATCCATAAACTTTTTAACTTTAGGTAAAATATTTCTTATAATTTTTACATTTATTTATTTTAACTATTATTATAAAATTACATTATTATTAAAAAAAATAAAAGAAACATGAAATAAATATCATTGTGATGAATAATAAATATGAAATAACTGATGATCATTTATTTCATATTTATTATTCATCACAATGATACCTTTAATCCTAATTATCAAATGAAAGTTAATATAGTAAATTAATGCATGTATTGTTATTTTTGGAATTTTGCTTAAATTTTGAATTAAGCAATTTCCAAAAAGTAATCATTTAAAAGAAAAATTAAATTGTTTAATTTTTTTTTCTTAAAGCAACCTTTGAAAAAAAAGATCCGTTGCTGAATGGACATGTCAAGTTGAACTTATCAGAAGTAAGTTTAAATAAAATCAAAAAGTATTTTTATGTTGTATGCTCAATACAGGATTACATTACTGAGATTAAGATTTAACTTTGAAAACAATTTATCTCAATTATTTGTAGTACATTTTAAGTATTAAAATTTGTGGATTATACAAAATATTTTATTTATATACTTTACTATATATTTATTTCTCCTAAGGATTATATTATTCAATAAATCCTGAATTGTCTTATTGAACCTGTTAAATTCTTGTAAATTGCAAAAAAAATTCAAGAAAAATATTACTATTAAGTATTATACTAATCAGTTAATATTTAGAATTCACAAATACAAATTTTCAAAAAGTAATTATACCCTACATTGAATCCTGAATTTATCATTATTCAAATAATATAGAAATTGTCAATTACATAGAGAAAATATTTGTATATAAGTTATGATCTAATATGTCCAAACAACTAATCATACTTTCATCTTAAAAAAAACTTAATCAAACAATTATATTTCTGAGAAATGTCATTCAAGCATGTTTATAATTTTTTACAGATGACGATAAATTATCTTTGAATTTATTTTCTATGAATCGTTGTTTTTACTTGCTAATACAAGGAGTCCTCAAGATACATTGTAATTGTTTCTAAAAAGTGCCATTTATAATCAAATCATATATTAGCTCTTGATTTCCCATTAAACTAATATGTGGGAGTTAGATTCCAGATTATATTTCCAAATTTTTTTAATTATAGGCATATGGATAGGAAATAATTATTTTATTATACTATTGTATTATTTATTGTAATTATTAAATAATAATTTGAAAATTTACTAAACAAAACAAAAAAATAAAAATTTTTTGTTATTCTTCCTATTCTAATTGCTCCTCCTCAACACTTGAAATTCCTAAAAATGCAGCTGAAGTTCTGCTGCTTTTGTGATTAACTGTTGAGATAGATTTTCTGGCTTTTTTCTTGATGGAATGTAACTTCATCTGCTTGCCATCGCAAGCCTTTACCTTACTATCATGTGATTTATGATGCAAACTATTATTAAAAGTGATGTTACTTTAGCAAAATGATCAGACATGTGATGATAATTCGGCAGAATATATTTTATATACATTTTACATATAATATGTAATGATGAACGTAAATACAGGAAAAAAGAAAAAATTTGAGAAAAATAGATATATATTCTGTTCAAACAATATAAGTATGAATAATTTCAATGTATATCAAGTTTATCATCATTAATTAATCAACACACATCGTAGACCTTCTGTAATCACCTCTCTCATAAACTAAATTTAATATAGCTGTAAGTAAATGTTGAACAGAAGAAATAAATTATTTTTTAAATGAATAAAAACAAAAACTGAATTGAATTAGAATTTGTCAAAAATATGAATAATTACAGAAAATTCCTGACTTAGGTTTTCTGAACAATCCATTTAAGTCAGTCACAATGTATATATATCAGAGCATACCCTATACAGTAGTGCCTCACAATTTGATACTAATCCATCGCCGAAGTAATGTCGAATTTCGGGACAATATTTCCCATATAAGACTAAATAAAATAGATCAATTCATTATCGGTTCCCATCCCACACCCCTAAGGTTGAGGTGAGAGAAAAACTGAATTGAATTAGAATTTGTCAAAAATATGAATAATTACAGAAAATTCCTGACTTAAATGGATTGTTCAGAAAACCTAAGTCAGTCACAATGTATATATATCAGAGCATACCCTATACAGTAGTGCCTCACAATTTGATACTAATCCATCGCCGAAGTAATGTCGAATTTCGGGACAATATTTCCCATATAAGACTAAATAAAATAGATCAATTCATTATCGGTTCCCATCCCACACCCCTAAGGTTGAGGTGAGAGAAATATAGTAAAGTAAATAATATAGTGTATGTGTTTTACTATTGTATAACACACTAAATTACAAAATATACTATTTTATACACAACACACAATTTATTAGCCCTTGATGTTGGAATGAAGTCTTCCAACAGACACCCTAGCACCCATAATCTTCTCTCTCTGTTGCAAAACATTGTCATAGTTGTCCTAGGAACCCCATACTCGAGTTACATTTTAATTGTTCTACCTTTCTGCACTTTATCTACAATTTTTTTTCTTTGTCTCTCTGCTCAATCAAGTGTTTTCTTTTTGGAATTATTCCTCTGGTCAGTTCTCTTTGAACCCATCCTTACATTTCACTCAAAAAAATAATAATAATTACAAATTTTTAACTTTCTGAAAAATATAGAATTGAAAATTAACACAAACATGGGCAAAACACCAAAGTAGCCCAAAAAAAAAACTGACAAATAGCAAATAACATCATACAATTCCATTCACGCGCATGCGCCAACCCGCAAAACTCAAATGTCGAATTGCGAGGCACCACTGTACCAGTGGTCAGCAATCTCGGTGATAATATCCTTTAGTGGTTTAATTTTATTTTAAAAATATATTTTTTATTTTTAGGTTTATTTTGACTATTAACCTTAATTTTTTCTTTGATTTAAAATACTTAAATAATAATACAATATTATTTAAATAAAAAATTTAATGCCTTGACAAATTAAAATTAATAATCTTCATAGTTTATGACATATTTGTTAGTAAAGCTAACTTTGACATCTTTTGCAGTGAGTGATTTATGATTTCTATGCCTTTTTCTAGCTAAATCTCTAATAACATTTTTCTAACTTAATCTTTACTTATCAATAGCTATTTTAAAATTTAATATTAATATGCAAGAATAAAATCTTTATTTCCAATATGAATAAATCTTTATTTCCATATTTATTTAAAAATATTTAATATATAGAAAGGTATTTTGAATCTAGTTGATTGGAGTTCTTGCAAACTGCCCCCTCTCCACATGAGAGTTCTTTTTATTGTTTCTTTATGCTAACATGAAATTATATAATCTTGTGTTTGGTGCAGCTTGGCCCTTGTGCCACAAACCCCTACCAAACAATCTCCATATGAGAATCAGAGAGTACAGTCTCCATAGAGTTGTTGATCAAGGGCATATAGGCAGAGCCTCTAGTACAGTGGTTCTCAAACTTTTTTAAATCATGGCGCATTTGTATAGTAATTTAAACTCTGAGGCGCATTTTAAATTTCACTTAAATAAAATTAATCATAAAACTACAAAATAGGAAAATGAGCATCCAGTTTAAAATATCAAACGAAAAAGACTTGACTCAGACATGGTAGCCACGTGCCTATCCGTAGCTTTTAAAAATGCAGATTTTTATATATATATATAAATCATAAATTATTTTCATTTGCTTGGGGTGCACCTGGCTACTTTTCAGAGTGCACCAGTGCACCCGGGCGCACCGTTTGAGAAACACTGTTCTAGTATATAAGATAATATACATTCATTTAATTTTTTCCTCATCTTTATTGTAGAATATTATCATCATCACTTTTTTCATGACGATTAGATTTCATGTATCATCCATTCTTTTATATAAAAAATTCTAAAAATCTGATATTGTTTGTTTTTGCTTGATCTTTGTAAATTTCATGTATAGAGATAAGCATTTCTGAAGCTCCGTTTTGAACTTTATACTCTTTTCCTTTCAAAAAGTCATAAATATAGATGATATTTTCCAATAATTTTTTCATAACAGACAGAAAATCAACAGCAGAGATTCACACAAAAAATGGAAATCTCAAAAAATTACATCCAACATAATAGCAGGATATTCTCCACACAAAAGCTCAAAAATATTATAATATGTGCAGTTTACTATACATATTACAATATTTTTAATCATGTTAGAGCAAAATCTTGTTATTTAATATATGATTTATAAACAAAGCTCGGCAATGCCGGGTATTACAGCTAGTCATTTTATATGTTTCCTGCACTTTCAAACTGATAAAAACTCTGAAAATACTTATTAAAAACTAAGAATTCTGTAAAGACTTTAAATAGAAACCACAAAACACTCATGACATAAGCTGTTCACTTTAAATTGACTGACAAATATATTATGAACTGTAAAGATTATAAACTTATCAAGATACTTCTGCATCCTTTTAATTAGTGTTTTATTCTTCTTGAAATATTTTTAATTGTAGAAATAAAACATCTGATGTTAATAATTAAAATAATTTAATAATAAAGTGATAATTTTAAAAAGAGGGATCCATTTAAAACACTTTTTTCTATTTATCAATAAAAAAGTTTTAAAATTTTCAAATGCTTTTGAGACCATTAAAATTTTTAGATTTTTCTTTTGAATGTAATATAATCATCATCATCATGCCAAATTTGAAAAAATATATTTTATAAACCCAAATAATTAGAGCTGAGAATTTCTATTACTTATTTACTCTTGCTATCAAGCATATAAAGATAGTTCTCAGTTCTTTTTTCAAATATGAAGTATTTACAAAAATTGAAAATATGGACATTAATTGCAATAAATAAATGCTAAACATTCATAAATACGGCATTTCAAATTACATACGTTAATATACAATGCAAGACTACTGAGATTGTAGCAGACACTCCATTGTCTGCTACGAAATACAAAAATTCAAGATGTGGACTATAATTGTGTGTGTAAATTTTTTCCCATGGATTATGTCTAAGTTAGTAATTCCTGTTTAAAAGTTCATCTATGCATCTGTCAATGATAGATGAATAAAAATTATATCAAGTAAATAAACTCACTAGGGATTAATAATCAAATATCAGCCAATTATAAATTATAGCAATTCAAATTAATTTAGAAATAACTGAAATTAATGATTAAATTAAAATTTAGCTACTGTGGTTTCATCTTTGATTAATAATTAAACTAGAAATTTTAATACTTATCTGAAAATGAAATTTGTTCTGATCTGGAATCAGATCCAGAACCTTTAGGATAATGTCCTTACATCCTATTAACTGGATCATCGGAACTTCAAGAAAATTTCCTCTTCATATAGCTTATATAACAGAAATTTAGATATAAACATGTTTGACAGTCATGTGCAGGATACAAACATCCATTAGACAAACTGTGTATGATGTTGATCATTATTTATTATTATTATGATCAAATTTTATTATTGAGAATGCAACTTCCTATTTTTAACATTATGTATGAGAAATAAATATCCTCTTTTATAAATACTTAATTTATGAGTACACTCCAGGAAAGAATTAATTCATGGACTTCAGATCTATCTATATTTATTATCAGATTAGCTGAGAACTACCTTTTTATTAAAAAACTACTGAAAAAGGTATCTATATATTTAATACTTTCCAATATAAATTGAATTTCTATAAATGCATTTTATTGCATTAGTAAAAGTTCAATTTATTGTAATTTCACTAGATCTAGTAAAATGTATGATTGAATTCAAATTTTGAAGTAAATCAAAAAAAAATTTTTTTTTTTGAATTTAACATATTGAGAATCATTAGTAATGAGATTAAAAGATATTTATTTTTAGGTATTATCCATTATCAATTACATATTATTCATTACCTCTTAACTAATTATACATTATTAATTGTATTAAGTTCCAAACAAAGCACATTTCATAGTTCATACTTCAAAACATTATTCTGTATTTTATTAAAATCAATACATAGTACAATGTTAATAAAATGGAAAAATAAAATAATATAAAATTGTATAATCTAAATTCTAATATTTTGTTTAATAGGGAAATTCATATAAAAGATAGATAATTGTTATCTCTAACATTTAATATTTAATAGGTTTATTTTTATGTACTATTTTAATACTTCATTTCTCCTTGGTAATATCTTGTACAAAACTTATTTTTGCTTTAACCTGTAATATCGTTTTATCTTTACCAAGTTAAGTACTGTATTTCCATGGTTATTTATTATATTAATAGAAGTATTATTTTACTAATGCAAAATGTTTCTATATTCATTTGTAAATTTAAAATAAACTTTTAGCTAAACCTAAAGATTACAAACTCACTGTATATTATATTTGTACAGTAAGACCCCGCTTAACGCTATTTCAATATAATGCGTTTTTTTTTTTTTTTTTTCAAATTTTATATTTTTTATTGATTCACTTTGGTATGGTTTTTAAAAACATTATACTTACATAAAACTGAAATTGCACAAATTTATTGCTTTAATAATTCTAATCATTTTCCCAGTGCATTTGATATCAATGTAGTGTAGTATATACAAAACTTTGCTACAGTCACAGTTCATATTTATGGTCAGTCATCAAGAGTAAGCATTTCTGAAGATGAGAAGCAAAAGGAACTTGCAATGGATTTTCTCAAAACAAGTTTAACCATCATTACAGAAATTATGAATCAGTTATATAAAATTATTCAAATTTTTATAGAAGTTCAAAGGCAAGACGAAGTGTCATGGATGTGATATCTCGGTATCGACAATTGCTTGCTGAAAGAAAGAGGAAAAGGCAATTGACGTTAGATGACTACTTAACGAAAAACAAAAAATGTCAAATGAGGAAGAACCTTCCTCATTACAAACATAAATTATTTATTGATACTTGAATATTTTTGATTTTCATGAATGATTTATAAATACAAATCGATATTAGTAATAATACATGCTACAAAATAAAATTTAAAAAATGTTGGCTCCATGCCAAAAATCAGTGTGTTCGGTTTCAAGAAAAACACCCGGTATATTTTTTTCACTGTTCTGTTTCACCTATTTATTACGTGTTAAGATGATCTCATTTAATTCTGGTTTGTTTAATGCTTGGATTCTTTGGAACGTATCCCCACATTAAATGGTGTCTTACTGTAATATATATTATAGATTAGATCAATTAGTAGTACTTTATATCCAATTATAATATGAAGATTTTTGACATAAACTCCACTATCTTAAATTACTGTGGTAACATATTAAATAATTAACTAATTTAGTGATATATTTGATATTTAGCTCCATGCCAAAAATCAGTGTGTTCGGTTTCAAGAAAAACACCCGGTATATTTTTTTCACTGTTCTGTTTCACCTATTTATTACGTGTTAAGATGATCTCATTTAATTCTGGTTTGTTTAATGCTTGGATTCTTTGGAACGTATCCCCACATTAAATGAAATCGATATTAGTAATAATACATGCTACAAAATAAAATTAAAAAAATGGTACATATATATTTTTTTCACTGTTCTGTTTCTGTATTTATTACGTGTTAAGATGATCTCATTTAATGCTGGTTTGTTTAATGCTTGGATTCTTTGGAACCTATCCCCACATTAAACGGTGTCTTACTGTAATATATATTATAGATTAGATCAATTAGTAGTACTTTATATCCAATTATAATATGAAGATTTTTGACATAAACTCCACTATCTTAAATTACTGTGGTAACATATTAAATAATTAACTAATTTATATATTTGATATTTGATATTTGATGATTTCTTTATCATTTTTAAATTTTTGTTCAGTAAAGAATGAAAAGCAGCTCTTCAGATTTACTGAAGTATTTTTAATTCTAACTAAATTAGTACATAAAAATATTTCAGCATACTTTGTGACCTTCATTTCTGCAATTCAAAAGTTAGAATTGCAGAACTTCATTAATTTAGAATTAAAAATGCTTTAATCTAGTCAGTGCTGTTTTTAATCCATTATAGACAATTTAAATTTATGTTTGCTTGAATCCAGTTGAATGTATACATGATATTAATTTATTTATGACTAGTACATACATATTTACTTCAATAATTTTAATGATTATATAATATTTATTGATTCTAATTTAAAAAATGAAGTAAACTTCCAGTAAAAAAAACCTGAGAATAATCCATCATAAGATAAAATTGATAATGCAACAAACAGTTTTAATGCAAGTTATATCAAAAGAATTTTTAATTGCAAAGTATATAAAGGAAAAATTTTTTAATAAACTGGTTCAATCTCTATGAATTATATAGCATTTGCAAATTCATTTAAACCTTTTGCAAATTTATTTAAACCAGAGGTTCTTCACCTTTTGATGAATCCAGACCCCAATGGATTGTCCAATATGGTCCCATTCCCCCTTCACTTGATTGTTGAAATAATCACCACCATTACTTATATTAGTTGCCAGTATGACTTCCAAATATGTCAACAGCTTGAATTTACTGTACTTTAGAGATTGAGCCCCATACCTGCTGTATGGATGGTCCCCAGTTAAGAACCCCTGATTTAAACTTTTTGCAAGTTCATTTAAGCTTTTTGCAAATTTATTTAAACCTTATATTAGTTCATGTTAACATAATGAACAGGAATTCTTCAAAGAGAGAATGTTAAGACACTCCAAGAACAAAAAATGGCAATAATGCAGTGATTAATACAGCAAGGCCCACTTAGCTGCATATATATTCAAACTTTAGGCTACAAATAGTTTAACAAAATGGTGAGAAAGCGTAGTGAATAAACAAGTATAATATTGATATATTAAAATGCAGTGGCATCACTAGTGGGTATGATAGGTGTAACCCACATCTAGTGACACCCAAAATTTACAAACATACTATAAAAAATTACATTTTTGTCAATTTTACAACTATAAGCACTTTTTAATCATTTACCAATCCCTTATATGTATATACGCTTTTAATGTTTAGGTTTTAACAATAAATGATATCCCTTATAAACTGTTAAATCCTTGTTTCTAACGACCAAACATTTTATATAATATTGAAAGAAAAGGGATGACACCATAAATTACTGCACTGCGTAACACTAATGCTAGAAATGCCACTGTTAAAATGAATTTATTTGGAAATGAATACAAATTTGAATGGAAAAAATATATATAGGGCCTATATTTTTTCTGTTAAAATTTGTATTCATTTCCAAATACTGGTAAGTTCATTTTAATATATCAACATTATACTTGTTTATTCATTACTCTTTCTCACCATTTTGTTAAACTGTTTGTAGTCTAAAGTTTGAATGTACATACAAAAAGGTTTAAATAAATTTGCAAATGGTTTAAATGTACTTGCAAAAGGTTTAAATCAATTTGCAAATGGATTAAATAAATTTCCAAATGCTATATTTCCTTCAAATTTATTCAAATAAATAGCATAAAATCTTAAATTTGCCATTCTCAATCCCTTATGATCATATAATTAATAAAATACAAACATTCTTTGGTTTATACAAATAATTTGGATGGAGGTTTTTTAACAGACATTCAAGTTCTCAAAGATAGACTGTGGTTATTGTATCTACAGAATATTATGGTGCTAAATTATTCTGACTGAAAGGAAGACAACTTTGCATAAAATGATACTGTACAAGTAATATAATATTTAAACTCAACAAACAATACAAAAACACAAACAAATTAAGCAATATGAAGTTTCAAGCATTGTAAACTAACAGGTTAGCTCTTGCAGTACAATACAGTTGTCCTCTATGTATGTGATTTCAACTTGTGTTTGAAGGTATACAATTTTTAAAAACTAGTAACATCATCTAGGTTCTTATTAATAAACTAATTTATTTTTTCTTCAAACTGTAAAAATGCTGAGAAAAGTAAAATGGTAGCTAATTTTAATAAAAACAGTTCAAAAAGAAGAGCAATTATTTTGGAAAGTGAATTATACTACTAAGTTATAAGTAAAAATGTTTTAATTGTCATTCATCATTAAAAATAGTCCACATTTAGGTATTATTTAACTTATGTAGATATTAAATTTGTGCAGAAATCTCTGGAACCAATTAACTGCATAGAGGACTGACTGTAGATATTTATGCTCTCTACCTGAAAAAAAAAAAAATATATGTAAAGTCAGATTTATAGAAGTCTGGAAGATGTATTTTTTTATTGTTCTTTTTTTCATGTACATAAATAAATAAGAAAATCTATATAAAAACTACCACTAGTTGATAATATCCATCTAAATACTGTGTGTATATGTAAATGTAGTATTTATGTGAATATTACTAACTGATGATAGTATAGATTTGTTTGTTTATATACATAAATATTATAGGTTGAGTATCTCTAATCTGAAATTCCTATTCTGAAATCTGTAATTTACTTTCAAAGTAAAGAACCCTTTGGAATAGGACTATCTGCCATGAAAGATAATACAGTGTCATGCAGCTGTGGTTCAATAAACTGTCAAATATTGGCAGTGTGAGAATCTGTGACTACTGATTTTCTGTTATATTACTATAAATCATAAAATAATGACAAAAAAGATCTGATGATAAATTTTTTCTGAACACTTTTCAATATTCTCACATCATAATTAGATAGTTATTTTAGAAACTTTAATACTGTGTAAGATCTTATTAATTGATCCAATAAATTATGTAGTTTATATAATATAATAGATATAATATGTATTCTCTTCTACTCCAACCATATCATGTATTCCAAAATTTGGAAAAATCAAAACATTCTTGGTCAGAGTTCAAACAGCACTAAGAGCAGGTAAAAAACTTTTAATATGGTAAAACTTTTAAATTACTGTATTAAAAGTTTTTCACTTGCTCTTAGTGCTGTTTGAACTCTGATCTCATATACTGAAGCAAGTTGTTTTTTCAATTTTAATGTTACATTCTTGGTCTCAAGCATTATTGATTAGAGATACTCAATCTATACTTTGATATATATATATATAAATATATAAAAGAAAAAGTGACTAAAAATATAATTTATTAATTATATAGATATAAAAAATCACCATTCAGATTAATAATGATGTTTTTGGCTGATTTGTGATATAAAAATGCAAGAAACTTTTGTTTATTAATTAATACATTATCACTATTTGGATTTGTGTATTTATTTTATTTAATTTATTATATTATCAAAATGTTTAAGAAATATTTAAATACACAATCCATGCTGTTTCACATATAATTCAAAAAAAAAAAAAAAATACAGGCTAATAACAGGAAAAAATAAAATAATATGACCAAAATCTTTTCAACTTTACCCTTTAGGCATTCTTCAGTGAATACAATAATCATTTAGAAAACAGTATGATTATTATATTCACTGAAGGTTGAAAATATTTTGGCTGTATTAACTTACATATTTTTTCCTGTTATTGAACTGTGATTTATTGAATTAAGTATAAATATCTCACAAAAATCTGCTTGAGTATAAACTATGAATTTAGTCTAAAGTTATATCTGAATTACTGGTATATATATTTTTTGTTGATAAATGATCTTCACTAATAGCTTAGGAGCATGTCGATTATTAATTTAATATGATTTGGAAAAATAGATAAAAAATTTTTTAAATATAATTTTCAATTAATTATAAAATCATTTTTTTAAATTAACATAATGATTAATATGAAAATTAAATAAAATATTTTTATATTAAAAAATAATGTAAATAAAATTAAATTGTAATAAAAATTGTTTAAAAAGTTTATCATAATTAAAGATATTAAAAGATAAAATATTTGTTAATAATGCTACATATTAATAATCAAAATATAATTTGCCAAGTGAGAATAAAATTCAAAATTACATTCTTGAGTATCAAGTACTACAGTTTTATTCAAATCCAACATCAACTCATAGGATAAAAGTAAATATTTATTTTATTGGCTTTAATAAAGATATATAATACTTGTAATATGAAATCAGAATTTATGGAATTTATGATGTCCATTATAGATTATTATAATATAGAACAGTCCTCTCTAGTAAGTCATCAAATATACTATACACAGAAAATTTCATATGCATATATCTGTATATCCAATTTTTGTATTGTATTATATAAGCTTTCTTTTCATTTTATGAAAAGTATATAAAATATATAATTGTTTATTTCTTTAATTAGTAATAATTAAAACTGAAAAATTAAAACTCCAATGTATTAGAAATTAATAAATGATTTTATTATAAAACAAATTTTACAAATTTACAAACAATTTTTTATTACCTTACAAATTTAGGGAGTCTGATCCTTTTTAAAAGATGGAGTCGAAGTCAGATCATTTGCCATCCCACTCTGCAACCCTGTTAATAAACATTTAGTTAATGTTTTAAATAAAGAATTAAGTATGAATTTGTGTACATAAAGTCTGGATTTAGTTAAATCAGTAATTAATTTATCATTTTTTCATTATCAACTGAAATTTTTCAAATTCATCATAAAAATAATTAGATTTATGTATTTTGTATCTGTGTTATTAATTTTGATATAAATATTTTAAATGTTTAGAGCCATCAAATATAAATATGATCATGAATAATAAACAATAGAACATTGAAAAATATTATGTAAATGATATTTTTAGCATTTTGACCAACTCAAGTAAATAAAGAAAAAATAATGTATAATGTTGCATTAATAAATTGTTTTTGGTAACTATGGTTTCTAGCATTATATGCAGAAACCATAGTTATTTTGAAATACAGGTAGGCCTCGATTAGTGCGAATAATTGGTTCCACGAATTTCTTGCACTATTCGAATTCGCATTATTCAAGGTATTAACTATATGTAAAATATGGTAATTGGTTCTTGCTTTGTGAGATCCGGCCAATTAACTATATGTAAAATATGGTAATTGGTTCTTACTTTGTGAGATTCCGTTGATTAGCTAACCTCACAATGAATACTTGGACTGCTCCTTGTCCGGTTTTACTAACCGAAAATTAATGGTAATTTGTTAATTGACAATCATAAAAGGAGGCGGAGCTTTGTTAGTAAAACTGGTTCATTGGCTTACAACTCGCTTAATATTGAATATTTGCTCGCACTAAGTGAAAAATGCTTACAACTCGCATTAATCGAATATTTGCTCGCACTAAGTGAAAAACTCATTAATCGAATATTTGCTCGCACTAACTGAAAAATGGTATCAATTTTAAAAGTCGAATATTTGCTCGCACTAAGTGAAAAACGGTATCATTTTTATAAGTTGTAAAAGGGGACGGATCTTTGTTAGTAAGACTGGTCTATGCTTACAATTCGCATTAATCACAGACCTTTGTTAGTAAGACTGGTCTATACTTACAACTCGCATTAATCGAATATTTGCTCGAAACGGTATCATTTTTATAAGTTGCACTAATTGAATATCGCATTATTCAAACTCACACTAACTGAAAAATGGTATCAATTTTATAAGTCGCACTAATCGAAATTACTGAAAAACGGTATCAATTTTATAAGTCGCACTAATCGAAATTGCATAATTCGACTTTGCACTAATCGAGGCCTACCTGTATTTCATATATTAAAAAAATGCAAAATAGTGCAAAATTTGCAAAATATAAATTTAAATAAATTTAATTTTTCTAAAAGCTTTCATTTTTAATTCATAAATTAATTGAAATTAATGTTCATATTTTACTTTTTGTTTTGATATTTCATATTTGAAAAAATACTAAAATTTGGGAACTTCCTGTAATTCATGCTGTTGCATAAATTTCATCCCACTTCTTACTTAAATATAAATAATTCAGCTCAATTTCAAAAGTGGAAAAATACTTTAATATAAAGCTAAAAGATCTTCAAATATATTAAAAGTATTTTTCCACTTTTGAAATTGAGCTGAATTATTTAAATTCATGCTGTTTTTGTGTTTCTCTAATCTCATATTTTCTGAAGGATCTTTATCTTGTTAATCACGATACATTTCAGGAAAGTAATTCAATTTTTATACTAATTTCAGTATCTATGTATTGATGATAAATATCTAGAAATTTTCAATTGAAGGATTAAGTTGCACTTATAAAATAAAATATATTTTATAAAGGCAGAATTTAGAACTATGGTTTATATTAAAATTAATACAGTAGTACCAATGAATTAGAATATTCAGAAATGGATTTTTATATCAATAAAAACTAATTCATAAAATTAATTTTCTGATTTTATAATACCTATGATATAGGTTCAAAAAATAGAAAGTAAACTATTAAATATTTAAAAAAATTTTAAATTCTTAACATTTTCTTATTAGTACAATATACACCATTTATATAAAAATAGAAAATTGTATATTATACATGAAATCTTCCATAAGAAGAAATAGTTCATTTTAATAAACAATATAAAACAAAACCAAACTAGCTTATTGGACCTTAAAAGAAAATTAAAGATTTGGGAGCACTTTCAGACTGGACCCAGTCTAAAAGCACTCCTGCATCTTTAATTTTATTTTAGGGTCTAATAAGCCAATTTTTTTTGTTTTGTTTTAATAAACAGTTATGAAGAATCAATATTATTAATATTTTATTTATATACATTAGTACTTTTCATCTGACCTCTTGAAATATTTTTTAATTTTATTATTTTGATTAATTTATAAATTTTATAATTATATATATGCTGAGTTAAATTGCCCCCTAATTGAAATTCTGTAAATTTATTTTTTTACCCATTGTCTTGATTTTGATAATGTTTATTATAGATATGTGAATATTATTAGATATTCATATATATAAATTGTAAAACCATTTGTAATTACAATTAATATTGATAATCTATATTTATCATTAATAATTGTTTTAATTAGTTGTCTCTAAATCATTACTTTTTCACTTTCTTGAATAAAAATACTTGCAAAAATAGCAGTTAGACAGATATAAAATAAAAACTTTATTAAAATCCTACTTTTATGAGCTTATTTTTTTCTTTGAAAATATTGATGATTCTGTTTTATTATATTTTATTTTAGAAATTTTGTTAGAATTTATTAACTAAATATGTTTATTTAATTAATAATGATTTATGAATCAGCAACCAGTTATGAGTAGAAAATATTGTTTAATAATAATTTAGATAAATTTCAAAATATTTCATATCATATATATATGTTTATTGTTAGTTTCTTTCCTTTAAATAATAATTACACTAATATTAACCTTGAAGAAAGGGAATTCACTTTTAACAGATGGCTTTGTTTTCATTGACATATTATTAATCAGTATTTTTCAACATTTTTTTGTTGCTTTGACATACTTTTAAAGACATTAAAATTTTGCACATTATAGTTCCACATATTACAATCACCATCAAAAATAACTTCACTGTTGAAAATATATTATATTTATAAAAGTGAAGTTATTCCTATTAGCTTTGTAAGCTTTATAATGCAATTTTTACTTGTTTTAAATACTTTTAATATAATCTTTTAGAAGTGTATAAATTATATGAAATTAAAATATATAAAGAAAATATTAATATGCAAACAAACAAAAAATAATAAATCATAACTCAAAATTTGCATTTTCTCTGTTACACTTGAATCATATTGCTTGCATATTGTGAGATGATATATTATTTATCCAAATTCTGTAGAAATTATTATGTTAAATTTAAAAAAATTATGGATTGAATGAATAACTGTTATTAAATAAATTTATTCACTAAATTCATTAAATCTATTTAAATTTGATTTTATTTCCAAACTCTGTATTGATAGATATTACTTTTCAAAATCTATTAAATTTATTATTGAATTATATTATAAAATTTTAATATAAGAAATAAAATACCATAAATATCTTTAATTTTCAGTTGTCTAGATGTAACTTAATATCTGTAAGATTGGAATGTAACTAATGAGGGTTTGTTTTGTAAAACTAAAAACATCTTTATTTATTTAACTAAATGTTTGTTTAACATAATCTTTCTATAATGCTTTTGTTTCTGCACTTTAATAACAGTAGCAGAGGATTTAATTTGGCCATATATTAATTTATAGAATTATACGTAATAGAAAAATTTTATTAACAACAAAGTTAGGATGATAACAAGCTTAATTGTTTAGATGATAAAGATCAAGCATAAATATTTTACAGAAGTAAAAAAAAGGGATGACAATAAATAACAAAGAAGTTTTATTGTTCCTAGATTTAGTACAGGTAGTTCTTGACTGAATGACTTAATTTGTTCCTGGAGTGTGCTTGTAAAGTAAGAATACTTATACCAAGAATCAATTTCCTATAGGCATAATTTTAAAATCAGAAATTCTATTCTTAGCAATGAAATTTGACTATAATAATAATAATAAGTAAAGGCCAACAAAATCAATAGTTTATGATTATACAATGATTTATATACTTAAAGAAATGAAAACATAACTTTTAAAATCAAGTAAAATAAAGCAATTACTGGGTTATATAAATATTAAGGAATTTTTTTTTATTCTTGTTGATAGATAAATAGATCATCTTTTATACAAATGAACTACTGTCTTTGGCAGAAACTGGGAATGGAAGTTATTTACATAATACACTGATAAAACCAGAGAGGATGCTACTTTCACTTTTTTCCTGCTATTTTGATTTTCCCAATTTGGCAGCAGACAACAGAGATTTTACTACAAATCCAGTCACACTATATTGTATAGATATGTATAATAGTTTGAAATGACTGTTTAGCATATATTTTCTGCAATTGATTTTATATTTTTGATTTTTTTTTTTTTGATAATTTTTATTTGTAAAAAACTTGCAAATCCAGGAACATGTTGAGTGAGAACTCATGAACCGAAAACTACCTGTGTACTTCTATACTTTTTAAGGTAAATAATGAAATGGAAAAATATAGAAGTTTAGAAAGAATAAATCCTGTATTATTTCAAAAATTTGTAGATAGCCTTATAGAAAGCTGAAATGTTACTGTTTGAAATAGAATTTTTTCTATGAAGATCTGTTTTTCCTATGTTACTATCTTTCTTTTTGGTATAATGAACTATTATAAAAATTTCTTTAGTGTAAATTAAAATCATAAGACAGATTCTTTATCAGTTCTGTTTGTATTAAGCAAGAAAGGATTAGACGAGTAAAAATGGAAATCAAAATGAATCATAGCAGTGACACTAAGCTAAATATTTAATAATCACTCACTGACTCTCTTATTACAACAATCATTTTAATTGAAGCTTGTTGTATGTAATCTTCATTCTAAGATTATTATTATTATTAATCTGATCTTTATATTCAAAAAAGTATTCAATAGGCACCAATTGCCAAATTTAAAACTGAAATCTAAGTAATAAAAGAACTAGAGCAATTTTAAAATAGCAAAAACTGACATAAAATTGTCACTTTACTTCCCTTTCTCTACAAATATCTCCTATATGTATGATTCTGTCAGTTTTGATGAAATTTGAAGTATGGATGTTTCTAATTCACAGACTGCACAGCACTATTAGCAGTTAAGATTAATTTTTTATTAAATGTTACAAATGTGTTCAGCAGTTATGCCATTTTCAGATTATATTCTTATCAGCAATCAAATACAATTTAAAAATGGAAGAATATGTGGTTTCTATGGTAACAGAACTCCTTTAATAAACATACATACGGTAAATAATGTTTAAAAAATGTTATTTATTGTATGTATGTTTATTAAACGAGTTGTGTTACCATAGAAACCACATATTCTTCCATTTTTAAATTATATTCGATTGCTGATAAGAACATAACCTGAAGATGACATAATTGCCGAAAACTTTTGTAATGTTTAATAAAAAATTAATCTTAACTACTAATAGTATGTGCAGTCTGCGAATTAGAAATATAAGTAGAAGCACAACAAAGGTATATAAGCATTACATGCAATCGAGAAAATTGCAATAAATAGCATTTATTCAGGAACTAACATTTTTAGCAGCTTTTGCCATCTTCAGGTTCCTATTCAAAAATAAACATTGAATGTCAAACGGTCTTTACAGAAGAATTCAGAGTTTTTTAGAACTCTGAATTCTTCTGTAAAGATCGTTCAATGTTTGAAGTTTATTTTCGAATAGGAACCTGAAGATGACAAAAGCTGCCGAAAACGTTAGTTCCTGAATAAATAGTATTTATTGCAATTTTCTCGATTGCATGTAATGCTTATATATCTTTGATGTTGTTAGAGAGTTTGAGCAGGTAGTTTGAGTATGGATAAGTATAAGCAGTTGTCTAATAGTGTATAGATGTTTCTTATGCTATTTAGTTGAATTAAAAGTAAAGTATATAGTTATTTAATTATATGTTTGCATATTGTGGTTAGAATTCTATTTTAGAGAAACAGTTTTTATCTAAAAATAAATACTAATCAATCCAAAACACCTAATATGTAAAAGGAATAAACCAAAATAAAACTGACATAATAGGATTTTTTACTAATACAATCAAACCTCGGTTCATAAACTTAATTTGTTTCTGAAGGTTGTTTGTAAACTGAAATGTTCATAAACTGAAACAATTTTCCCCATAGGAATTAATGTACTGTAAAATGGATTAATCTATTCCTGGAGCCCGGATGATTGCTTATTACTTTTACAACAGTACTTTGTGCACAAGTTCTTAACACAAAATCAATTGGAAATCATTAAATCTATCACAAAAAAGATAAACACAACACTAAGCAGATCAAATATAGATGAAAACTTAATTTAGTTTTACCATACCTGTATGGAGGAGATTTTTGATGGCATAAGTGGAAGGTGGTGAGGAAGTGAAATGTTATTGTTTGAAAGGGGATTCTTTTTCTTTTTTCTATCTCTTGGCACTACTTGATTCTGCTTCAGATCCACTAGGCCTCTGTCTCACTTAAAAGTTGTCCAATGTGATTTGTTTTTGTCTTCATTTAAAAATGTTTCTAAAGTGACACATGGCATTATCATTGAAAATGTTTATGTTAATGGCTTGTATGTTTGTAACTTGAGACACATTATGTAATCTGAGATGCTTTGTGTTCAAAAAACTTGTTCGTAAACCGAATTGTTCTTCATCTGAGACATTCATGAAGTGAGGTGTGACTGTATAAAAAATCTCTGGCTTAAGTAAGTGGATCATTAGTGAAACCTTGCATAAGTTGAAACGTGCATATATCAGAGTATTATACCTATAATACTCTGACATATAGTAATGTTACAAAGATGTATCATTGAAAATAATCATATTCAAGAATAAGCTCATATCAGCTGGATGGCTACATTGCAGAGCAATCTCTTACCATTTTAAAGGATCCAAATTCAATTCAGAGTCCCCTGACTCCAGTTCTTCAGGAAGAATTCAGGCTGGGCTTATTGACTAACACTAGCTTAATAAGTATATTATAATGATAATGATGAAGTTAGGAGAAAAATACTTGTATCTCTATTTATAGTTATATCACTTTAATTAGTGTGTTTTTCTTGTAAATCATGAAATTTTTACATAAGTATGGGTCTATGTAAGTCAGGGACAATCTGTATTTCAAAATGACTACTTATTTGGAAACTTTATTTTATATTTAAAATTATCAATCATGTAATCTCTTCTGAATTTTAGCAAATATCTTAATTTCTCAGTACTATAGTTTGCTTATTTTTAATTTATATTAGATATTTTTGATTGGATATATGTAATACCATTTATAATCATGTTAAAAATATTAATTTGAATGGTTAAAACTATTATTGATACACTGTTAAGTGATTTGATAAAGGCAATTTTCAAGAGATTTGAAATAAAATAAATAAATAAATTATATAATTAAGTTTTTTATTATAACAGAAATTTATTATAAACATATGTATTGTTATAAATTTTAAATTAATATAACTGATTTTAACTATATTGTTTATTTAATAATTTAGGTATTGGGAAAAATCATAAGGATGCAGCAAGTGTTAGAGCTACTTATCCTATACCAGCAGCTTGTGGCCTTTATTACTTTGAAGTAAAAATTGTTAGTAAAGGAAGAGATGGGTAAATATTTAAATTTTAATTAAATAATTAATAAATGCATATACACTCATTTTTAGAAATGGATGTTATTTTCTTCTTATTTATCTATTTATTGAAAATAATAAAATCTCTTTTTATTATTTTCAATAAATAGATGAGCTGAAAGAGCTGGAATGAAATAAACTAATAGCTGAACTGATATTATTATTAAATTATTAAAACTTGCTGTATTATTATTATAAGTAGTATTATTTTCATAAATTAAATTTTAAATATTATAAAATAGCTTTATCATTTCAACTTAGTTTATTATTCTTTGTTTCTTTTTGGCTAATTCATTATATTTTTATTAGTATTGCCTTAAATAGACAAATAAGAAGATCTTTTTAGCAGAATTGCTTTAAAATTCTTTAATTGCAAAGCTTTTTATTTAAATATTAAATCATTTTCTGAACATAGAAAAGCTATTATTTCTGAATTTATTCAACACAAATATTTTTCTAATTATTTTTAAAAAATGATCTTACTATGTTTATTAATGACAACTTAAATTATTATATTATGTTTTTTTTTCCTTTTAGAAGAAAATTTCAGTTTTATATTATAAATTACTGGCTTAGGCTAATAAAAGTTGTCATGTTAAAAATATTTTAGTACAAAATTTCGTTGTACTGTATCATATATTTGTAAGTAAAACCCCTATTTAATTTAAGTACCAGTTGATGCTATTTGTTGTGGAGAAATTTAAAACATTCCCCTGTAAATAAGTTCTGTTGTATTTTTAAGTTTGATGTATTCTAGCTGAAATATTTTAAGTTTTTTTGTTTATGCTTTTTTCAAATTGCAAAAAAATGTAAAAAGATAAATAGTTAACACTTTCTATTTTTCTTTATAAATAATAGATACAAGTTCTGTTTTTAGGTAAAATATTTATCTATTTTAATAAACTGGAGTGCTTTCGGCTTGATTAAGCCCTCTTCAGCAGTTTTTAATATAAAATGTAAAATAGAATCATTAATAGTTTACAAATATTCTATTTTACGTTTGTAAACTAAAAACTGCTGAAGAGGGCTTAATCAAGCTGAAAGTGCTCCAGTTTATTAAAATAAATAAATATTCTACCTAAAAACAAAGCTTCTATCTATTATTTAAAAATATATATTTCTCCAAAATTAGAAAAACATAATATTTAAAATGATTAGTTAAATATATTCAAATATGCTAATAATATAAACATTGTATTGAACATAATTAATGATTTCTGGAACTGACAATAATAAGCAAACTAATAATCTATTACTTGTAATTTCTCATAATTGTAATGTTATATAAAAACTTGAGTTTTGATCTAAGCAAATAATTATGCATATTTTTTTAATTGCTTGTTTATGTTGAATAATTTCCTAAATAGTAAAAGCCAAAGCATCCAAATTTAACATAGTTCTTTGTAATGACCCACTTAAATAATAGGCTATTATATATTTTTTTAGAATATATATTCTAAAAAATATTTATTTTAATAAAATATCAAATTTAAACATATGAATAATGCATTATAGTCAAACTAATTTTTAAGTTCATTACATTGTTTACTGTAAAATAGTGTTTTTACTGTATAAGTGTTTGTTATTTATCTTTATACATAATCACAAATTGGAAAAAGTGAAAAATGAAAACACAAGACATTGACTGTGTCGAAAAGACAGAAATAATTAAGAAACTTGACTTGGGAGAAAAGTTTATTGATTTGGCTTCATTTTATGATATTGGATTATTTATGACATTAAAAAAAATCGGGATAAAATTGAGGGGTTTGTGAAAGATTTGAACAGCAAGAGCAGTGACAGGAAAGTTTTAATAAACTGAGCATATTCATTTGTGTAATTCTATTTTTTTCATTGAACATCCAACAAACTCCAGAACCATATGTGTCAGATTAGGGAGACTGTACTGCAGGAGTGGGCAAAAGGCGGCCTGCAAAGGCATTTTATACAGCCTGCTGCATAAACTAGAATACATTACAGTTTCAAGGCTCATATTGATAAAATTCTACTAGAAAAGAAAAATAAAATACTCTCGGAAAAAAATGGATACTCTCTAGTGTAATATAATGGTATCTCTTGTCAATGTATCACGTACACTACTGAAAAAATAAAATAATGGATACTCTCACTAATGTACACGTACACTACCGAGTTATTCCAAATTTTGATGATATAATTAACCATGAACATAGTAAATTTTATACTCCAAATTTTGATGATATAATTAACCATGAACATAGTAAATTTCATTATTCACATTAAACTGTAAACATAGTGGATACTTTGTAGTGTAAAATAATAGATACTCTCGCTACTGTACACGTACACTACCGAGGTACTCGAAATTTTGATGATATAATTAACCATGAACATAGTAAATTTCACCATTTATTAACCATGAACATAGTAAATTTCTCCATTCACATTAAGTTGTAAATGGTCTACACGTACACTACCGAGTTAATCAAATTTTGATGATATAATTAATTATGAGCATAACAAATTTCACCATTCACATTAAGTTGTAAATTTGTTTTTACAAAATTAATTACGTAGCTACCTAATATTTTCTAACATTCTGATGTAATAGGTTGTTAGAAATCAGTCAGTTTGATAAAATACTTACGTTTTTAAATTATCTAATTTAAAAAATGTTTTTAAAATTATCTGAGTTTATTAATTCGTAGAACGAATTATTGTCTAATGTTTCTAATGAAAAAATACTTTCTACGGATGCTTTGCATACAACAAAAACTAAGAAAATAATACAAGAAAAGTATATTTTAAAAGCAATATTGATACACGAATATATTCTTTGTATGAGTATCACAAAAGTGGCTACACACGATAGAGAGATTGACAAGAACCTGTGCAGATAAATTGGTGCAACCATTATTCTTGTCCTGTGTGATGATGAGAGGAATATGTTTGTACAAGAATCAATCTTGCTTGAATGTGAGTAATCATTTTATGTTAAAGTAGTTTTATTGATTATTAATAGATTAGCTAATGTTATTATCAGTAATTTTATTACATAATTACATAATGGCGCCGTAAGGTTAAATTCGGTACATTTTAATTTTTATATGGCCCACTTCATCAAGGAGATTGTTTATCCGGCTCTTGGCAGAAAATAATTGCCTACCCCTGCTCTACTGTATACTTTTTGCTTTTGCTATTATACATAATACTATTATATAAAATTTACATGTGCTATTATACACAGTTTGTTTGTGTATAATAGTATACTCATTGAAACTACAAAATAAATCTGAAAGTTATCATCTTGTCTCAAATTATAGCATTACAACTGATATTAGAATTCAAATGCACTATAAATGAATATAAAAATTGTCTTAATATATAATGATATAAATCTATCATCACATCTGTTTTTTTTTCTATCACTTATGCATTTATCCATTTTTTTATGATCTATAAATTTTTTTATTTAATAAAACTTTTGACATTGAAAACTGTAATTATGTCAGTTGAATTATAAAAAACTATAATAATCTATGTATTGTGATATTTTAAACAAACTAATTACTGTATATCAATTAAAGATATTATTAACTTTGCCTAAATACATTAATAATTCCAGTTACAGTATGTATCATTTTCATTTACAGATTTAGATGAATTGTTACAATATTATAATTTGATTTGTAATTTTAATTTGTTCTAAACTGTTAATCCCTTCACCACGCTATGGAAACATCAATGTTTGTGAGTATTTTAATATCCATTAATTAATAATGAAACTTTATATAAAGTAATCTGATTGTTTATTTTCTGTTATGATCTTAAAATATTTTTTTATTTTTACCATTATAATTCATTGAAAAGATGAACTTTGAATAGAATAGAAACTGTATTACAATCATAGTTGAAATATTTTCATTTTAATCTCTATAATACTTTTAATGTAATTAGCTTTATCATATTTCTCTATATACAAGCTGAATTTTTTACAAAATGGTGTGGGTAGAAAAAGCGAATATGACTCTCATTAGAATGTATTATGCAAACATTATTAATGATACTTAAAAAATATTGTTATGATGAAAGATTAATTTTTATTAAGCTGTTGATTGATATTAATTTTTAATACATTCTTATTTACATTTTCAATCACATCTGTTTATGTTTTTATAAATATAGTCATACCTCGATTTAAGTCATTTTGATTTATATCATTGTTGATTTATGTTGATGTTTTTGTTAATAGGAAAAAATAAAAATCTACTAAAGGCTGAGTCTTACAAGCGTAAAATGTGATGTAAATATGTCTATGTAATGATGCTGGCGATGTCACTTCTGCTATACGGCTAGACACTCCATCTTTATGCCAAAGTTGAGTCTTGTTCATCTTTCTATGCAGTGTACAAGAGTATATTGACCATTTGTCCAATCAATCGAGATACAAGCTGGTTTTTGAAACTTTGTTGTTCTCTGAAATGATATATGTCACACAATCATATAGTTATTTTAGATTTTGAATTTTGCAATTGCAAAAACCATGACATTAATTTATTGACGGCTTCATTCATTAATTTTATGAATGAAACTGTCAATAAATAAAGCAGTTCTTAAGTTTTGCTATCCATATTGAATCAGCTAACTTCAAATGATGTCACATTAATTGGCCAATAGCTAAACTATATTGTTTATTTATATTGCATCGTATGCTTTTGGTTTGAACATCATTATGCCCAAATCAAAAGCATATATATTTTGTTTGCGATACAATTACATCAATGTATTGACACCACAATTTACACCTGTGAGACCCAGCCTTAACATCAGTTTTATGCAACTGTACATTATGTTAGTAAGAAAATTTATTGTAAATTCAGAAAATCACCTAAAAACCAATAAAAATGAATAAAATAATGATTAAAAAATATGCAAAATAATTTACAGAATTAAGACAATTAACTAGCACACTTAGCAGTATTAAAAATAGACTAAAAACTTTTATTTAGTAACGTTTTTGATATTATCAACAACCTAGGGTAACCAATGTAAAACCAGAAACCACGAACCAACAGCAATATGTGGCTATATCATATAATTTACACCATAATAAGCAAATTAGAAGAATCTTTAAGAAAAATAATTTTAAAAAAGCATATAAAAGAGCACCTACAATATACTTTATATTGAGAAATGAGAAAGACAAAATGAAGACCAATTCAAATTGGGCATTTATAGGATTCCATTTACTGATATAAACTCTGGACAAAACAAAGCCTACATAGGTGCAACAGGAAGGAATTTTAAAGATAGGATTAAAGAACATAAGGATGACATCAAAAAAAGTAACTTAACAACAGCGCTAGCGACCTGTGCATATGAAAATAACATAGAGATACAATGGGATGGAACAAAAATTATAAAAAGTCTAGACAACAAAGAAGACCTATGGATAACGGAAACGATTGAAATTGTGAAAAGAAGTGAGAGTGAAAACATTATAAATAATAAAAATAGTGAAACTATTTCAGCAGCCTGGAAATATGCGATTAAACACCGGTGATTACACTACGCATTTTACATAATGAAAAACGTAATCTATAATAATAATTATATATTTTGTAGATTAATTTTATATTTCTAAATTTTAAAAAACACTTAAAAATGAGCACATCCTTATAATATTTTTAAAATCATAAATGTTAATTCTTTGAACTCTGATGTAGTTCTGTTAGCCATTGTTCATAACGGAAGCTGATGGCGATATTTATAATATCGAAAACATTACTAAATAAAAGTTTTTAGTCTATTTTTAATACTGCTAAGTGTGCTAGTTAATTATCTTAATTCGTTTATAGTCAAAAAGCAGGTAAAAAATTGAATTTATAAGATAATTTACAGAATTATTTAGAAACTTAAAACATTATTAATGATGTTACAGGGTTATTTATATGGAGTATAGGTCTTTCTTGAAGAGTTTATTCAACTTAAGTGTTAAGTTTTGGAATGAATTAATGATGTAAGGTGAGATATGACTGTATAACCAATTTTGTATCTGTATATATCATATATCAATGATATATGCAAGATCTATAGGATCTAAATCTCTTAAATATAAGTTAAATGTTTTTCTAGTAAAGCAAAGAATAGATATTGATATTGTAATACTTAAGGCTATTTATAAAAGAATAAAAATGTGAATAATATAATGTTGTACAATAAATTTTCTTTATTTACAAACTCTTTTTACCATTGACAAATGATAAATTTGTTAGCCATAGTTGTTTAATAATTCTTATTAATATTAATTAAATATCTTTAATAATAAATTAAATATTAATTATGTAATATTATTGCATTTATTTGTACAGTTTTCCCATTTTGTATTTTTAAACTCCAAAATATAGAGAGTAAATTATCTAAATTTTATTGTTAACAAAAAATACTATATTACAATGAATCTGAGGGGGGAAATTGTAAATAACATATAAATCATTATACATTTATTTTCTAAGACAAAAGTCAAAAAGTTCTTTGAAGGAAATTCTTTCATCTTGGAATATTATATTAAAAAGATAAATGCTATTTAGATTTATGATAGTTTCTGCTAAATTGTACGAGTTTTCTACACAAAATATAATTTTAAACTATGATGTAATTTGTAAAAATTTTATTAGTGTTTTAACTAATTATTCCAAAATTATTATATTTTCTTGTGTAAAAACAAGCATTTCATAAATAACATACTACATTTTATTTTCACTGTTTATTAATTGTCAAAATAATATATGAATAACTTTTCATATTTTATTTTATATAGTGTACAAATTTTTTTGTTTTTTTTTTTGTTCCAGGTAACTACATCAGTATCTATAGTCTTTAATACTTACATAGCTTACATAACAGGAAAAGTTTTTTAATTAATTAAAACATTTTCAGCCCATCTTGGAGACCCTCATCAGTATTCTCTTGCTTAATGTATATTTTAGAATATAGTAATAAAGAACACAATTAGTTCTAAATTCTTTGATGATTATTTTGCTGATCATAAAATGATGATAATTACTCTTAACTTCATCCATTTTATAAACAACACATATTTAAACTTTTCAAGATTTCCTCTAATGGAAGTAATAATACTGGAGATGGATTATCAAATACTTCAAATTCATGTACTCTTTCAGATTGATGACATACTTTAGTTGTCTATTTTAATAATTTGTTTTATTGAAAATGTTGAAATATGTTAAAAAAAATGTGATTAAATTCTTTCTAAAACTATTTGTGCATTTCTTAAGAAATCATCAGTTTTAAGAACATTACCATGATGTCTTTATTAAACAATTAATCTAATCAAAATTAAGAATACTTCATTATTACATATTCTAAAAACCAAAGTAAACTGAAACTAAATTTTTTTTACTTTAATTTGTCAATCTATCATCAAAAATCTTGAGAGACATTGTATTTGGAGAAATATGATATTTAATAACTCTTCATATGGTTTTTAATTGAAGAAAATTTTCTATAAAAAAATTGAATTTATAGAAAATATCTCTCAGATTTGTTATTTAAATTTTGAAATTTACTGATTTAAATACTTTATAATTTGAAATTAGTTTATGCACAATTAATAATATGTGAAATGCTACACTCTTTATTTAAAATGCTACTACTTATAATTGATGACATTTAATATTTTTAACAATTTAAAGCTTGTGCACTTTTTGTACTTTTTACTAATCAACATATATCAATATTTTATAAAAACTTTATCTGTTTATTCTGGGATAGCAAAAAAATTTATGATTTTTCTCTATTATTATAAACAAATATTTTATGTAATGAAATATAAGTAATTGTGATGCTATTTTTTATTAAAAGAAATTCAGTTAGAAATTAATTAATGAATTATAAATATGAATTATTCTAGAATTTAAAAAAAATGCTTAGGATTTTATTATGTGAATTAATATTTTTTGTTACTTGGAATGCATTACTTCTTGTCTGATAAACAAAATGATTCCTAAAATATAAATTAAATTTTATTGCATTTTTATGCATTTCTACCTGAATTCTATTGTTGCATTATAAAAAAAACTTTTCAAAAATTAAAATTTCAATACTATATGACAGAAGTTACATATACTACAGCTAATCTTACAAGACAACACAAACCTACAAGTAGGATATTTGCAGAAAAAAATATTTGAATCCTGATTATAAGCTTGTGCTGTATTGTATGAATGAACTTGCAAAGCAGAGTAATAAGTGTGCATTATAGATTACTATAGCTAATATTGTAAAGAACAAAGTCAGATAGACCAATTTTGAATTTTGTGAGGGAAAAGTTAACATACTATTTTAAACGAAAAGATGTAAAATATAGGTCAAAATGATTAGGTTTTTAAATTTATAAAAACTTATATTCTGTAAAATAATTTATGAAGTGTTTTTATATTAAATTTTTAACTCCGTTAAAGTCTGTTGACATGTCTATACTTGATGGAAGTGGAATAAAAAAATAAATAAAAAAGCAAATAAAAAAATTCTATGTTGAGTTATGTAGTGCAGCTATCACAGAGCAGTTTTTTGCATTTATTAGGTGAAAATATGTACCTCTGATGATGAGTTCTAAATTTTTTGATTGCTGAAATTTGTTGTTAAATTCCCATTTTAAAAATAGAAAATGTGAATGAATCTCCTAAATTTTCCAATTGCCAAAATTTCTTTTTTAATTCCGTTCTAAAGATAGAAAATGTGAATGGATTGTTATTCATTTGGATTATTTTTCATTGAATCTTATTGATTCTGCTTTCTATTCTATTATATTTTAGTATCTTATTTTGATTTTGGGATGAGATAAATTTATTTTTGAAATTTTAAGTAAAACATGAAATTTTCATATGGTGAACTGTAAAATTTGTAAAACTGAAAAAATGTTGCCAATAATATAAAAATTTTGGTTAACTGTTAAAATAAACAATATTTTTACTTATTTTGTTCATTTATTGCTTTACTTTTACTGATAATTTAGTAACTTATGTTACTGATAATTTAGAGACCAGTGTTCCCTGGAACACTGATGTTCTGTGAACATGTTACAAATGTTCCACAAAATTATGAAAGCAAGGCCTACTTTAATGATGAAGACCTTAGTGTAATGCACAATATGCATTTTATAATTTAGACAATATTCAACTTGCATTTTCGAATAAACTATTAAGCAGGCTTACTCACAAAGCATTTTTTGCTACAGTTTTCAGCATCATATTTGTATGGGGTAGGCTTTTCAATATTAATGAACATAAAAACATAGCAAAGTTCACACACTTAGAAATTTTTTTTATAAGCACAGTTCGACTTTGATTAGGAATGACAAAGAAAAAGATTACTGACAAATGTGCTCATTGGATATAAACGACATCATTCTTCATTTTAGGAAGAAGATAGAGAAGACTACAGGATGCAGGATTACATTTAATAGAAGAAACACCCTCTTTAACACAATCAATCATGATAAGGATAGAGTGAATCCGTGTGCTATACCAGGACTATATGAAATTCCATTCATTGACAATGATACGAGTGAACAAAGGACTTATATAGAGAAGACTACAGGATGCAGGATTACATTTAATAGAAGAAACACCCTCTTTAACACAATCATGATAAGGATAGAGTGAATCCGTGTGCTATACTAGGACTATATGAAATTCCATTCATTGACAATGATATGAGTGAACAAAGGACTTATATGGGATACACAGAAAGATCATTAAGTAAAAGGATACCAAAGCATAAGAGGATATAGAAACAGAAGCAATAAATACTGCGTTAGCTCAAAGAGCACTTGTAAATGATTTAGACATTCATTGGAACGAAGCTAAGTTAATAAGGAGGGAATGTAACCTAAAAAGGGGTCGAGTGGCAGAAGCCTTGGCAATATATGAGAAAAAGAGAACTAGCATCAAACCAGTTAATTGTGTCAACCCATCAATAATTAGCAGTGCCTGGCAATGCTGCTTGAACTAAGGGGAGCTGGTTAACATTAGCAAAGTACCAAGGCTGTAGACATTCTGCAACTAATCAGAGTAAAGAAGAAAACCTAAGCACTAAGCAGAAATAAAACCTTTATTTTACAAAGAAGCATTTTTGATCATTCTCCGCGGGTCTAAGTCAGCTAATGTCAACCCCTATACAGAGAGCCGGGATATTTCTCTAGGTTTGTTTACATAGGTCAGAAAACACGGATGATCTGCACGAGACAGAGTATCTGTTCTAGTTGCTTACATCCAAAATGTTACATTAAACAAATTATTTGTCAGAAACATAAAAAATAATAATAAAAACGTAATAAAAATGATGATGATTAATAATAATTACAATATGTAAAAACAAAGGCATAAACCCAAAAAATTAAAACCTTTAAACTTTTATGTAGGTCAGAGAACACAGATGGTCAGTGACACGCATGTCACTGACCATCTGCTGTTCTTCACCAACCATCTGCATTAATGTTTAATATTGTGTTATTAATTTAGTACATATGTACTTAATTGTTTATGGTGACTGCTCGTTAGTATTCCAGAAGGAATTTGTACATTTTTAAAAAATTTGTGGAATGTAGCTGAGGAGGATTTTAATAAAAATTGAAAGTGCTTCTATAAAATTGCATTTAATGTTGTTAATTGCATGTTAATTAATGTTCCTGACATAGTACTGTTTGTGAACTTTGTTAGTTTATTTGGCAATGTAAGTTGGAGAAATGTTAAAAATGCAGCGTTACTACCAGTTCTTAAGAATAAATGTTTTTTTAACCAATGTCTTTTTACTGTTATTTAATGTATAATGTATAATTTTTAGTAAAATACATGTTCATGCATATTTTTGTTGTTTGTTTTATGATTTCAGATTTTCTTTACAATCAAAAGTGTTTCATGACTTTGAAAAAGTTAAGAACCACTGTCTTAAGTTAATATATAGCAAATATAAAATTATATGCAAGGTATGCTGTAGATTTATGTATGGGATGAAGAGATAAGCAGAAATCACATGGTATTCAACAGTTAATACCCTAATAAAATTAAAAACCTTAGGATTGAAATTAAAATTAGAGCAGATTACAACAGAGAATTTTCATTACTTTAATATCCAAATAATGTTCAAGGAAGAGAATATTTAACAAAAATATATAGGAAATTGATGTATATGCCCATAATAATATATGTTTGATCAGAAGATCCTATGGCCTATAAAATTTCAGCATTCGGGTTTTTATTTAGAAAAATCCATATGCATTGTTGAAGACAAGAAAACAGCACAGTAAAGTAGCAGAATATAGCAGATCCATAGACATGGATACGGTTATAAAACCATAAATTGAATATATAAAAAGATTCTACAGCAGCAAGATAACACCATGGACATAAGGATTAGAGGAGCAATATTGGCAAACACAATAACTATGCTATGTAATAACAAGAGGACAATAACTATGCCAGCATAACCTATGATCCAACTATAGTTGAGTCTCTGTAGTCCGACACTTCCTTCTGACACTCTTCAAACCGTCTTACTGCTCATGTGAAATTTTCATGTCACAACTTGTCAATGTGCAAGAAAGAGAAACTGACATTAATAAATTGTCAGTTATTATTCATTCGTTACTCAATCTTATAGTCGGACTAATTTTTAAGTTCAGTACAGTGATTACTGTAAAATAGTGTTTTTACTGTATCAGTATTTATTATTTACCTTTACATAATGTCACAAATTGGAAAAAGTAAAAAACAAAAACACAAGACATTGACTCTCATTGAAAAGATAGAAATAATTATGAAACTTGACTTGGGAAAAAAGTTTAGTGATTTGGTTTTGTTTTACGGTATTGGATGAGCCACCATTTATGATATTAAAAAAAATTGGGATAAAATTGAAGGGTCTGTGGAAGATTTGAACAGCAAGAACAGGAAAGTCTTAATAAACAGTGTATTTATTTGTGTAATTTCATTTTTTCATTGAACATCCAATAATCTGACAAGCCCCAGAACCATGTGTATTGGATTAGGGAGACTCTACTGTATAGAAAAATTGAAGAAGAAAGTTGGTAAGAGAATAAAAAGAAGAATAGCAGAGAAAATAATTAACACTTTTTCTATGTTAAAAAAATGATAAGGATATTCAAATGAATCATGAAGAGGTTGAGAATTTATACTGTTCTCTATATTAATACAGGTAGTCCTTGACTTAAGCCTGCCTCAACTTATGATGGTGGTTTAATCAATAAATTCTGTGACTGATCAATGCAATTCAATAGTCTGATATATGCAGTGTCCTATTTTTATCTGGTATTTGTAATTTTTGTATTTATGTTAAGTAAGATAATATATAATGCTCTAGTAAAGTAGATGAAAAATCCATAAATTTTAGACATTTCTGACTTCTGACCAAATCCAACTTACAATGGTGGGATTTGAACTGAATTACATTGTAAGTCAAGGACTACCTGTATTTATAATGGTGAAAGTGTAAAGTTTAAATAAATTTGTTAAAATTTGTGAATTTTGAAATGATTTACTTTGTAAAATGTGTTGGATTTTAATGTGTTTACTGTATTATATGTTGTTTGCAGATGGGGAAAAAATTAATAAACTTTATTTTTCTATATAAATAGCATTTTTATTGAATATTTTTTAATAATAAAATTTCAGATAAATTCAACATTAAAATTTTCATGCAGTTAATTTATAAATTGGACATTTCAGTTACATGGGTGTTGGACTTTCTGCTCAAGGAGTGAATATGAACAGATTACCTGGTAAGTTTTTATTTTTAATAAGTTTTTAGTTTTTGCTAACATTTTAGGAATTAACCCTAAAATTTTGACAAAAAATAGTAATTAAATATGAATGTATTAATTTTAATTTAATTAGTAATTATAGTTTGCGTTATATCTGATGATCAAACTGTATAGAATCATAAATTAATGTTAAACAACTATACTACTACTACTATATACAATAAATTGCAAATAATCATTTCTTTGAAATATTGTCACTCTCATCTATAGAATTACCTTCAACAAAAATACAGTGTATTTCTGTGAGTCATGGCTAACCTTTTTCTATATTGAACCTTGATATCACTCTACTTTGCAAACATCTTGTATAAATAATATACAAATGTTTTGTATAAACAAAACTTGCTTATTCATCAAATTTATAATAATGATTCTCAGGATCAATATAGCAACCAAAAAACCTAGTAAATTGTCAACATTCTGTGAGATCTGTTTTTCATCTATGTATTAACTAATCTTTCTATATTATGTATTGTTTCAATATTTATTAATTATATTAAATATATTTTTTAAGTAATGAATTCTTACAATTATATTAATTTGTAAATTTTTTCAGATTTAAAGAAATTATAATTATAAAAATGGCAGATTTAAATGATGGTGATGGGATGATAAACTGGTATAGCAAATGAGTTCATAAAAATTTATTTTAAATGAATGTTTGTAAAAAATAAAGATAATTTCACTCTTAGTATACTTACAGCTCTTTAACAGGAACTATTTTTTATTTTAAAACGTTTTTGGTCTTACTTTGAGACCCTCATCAGCAAACATATTTTTTTTTTAACGAATGTTTTAGAACAGTATACTTCTTTTAGAACACACACAGTTTTTTAAAATTTTTAGAACTGTTCTTGTTTTTAAAAACTTTTTTCACATATTTTTATTGGTTATTAAATAGATATAATATTCATATAAAAAAAACTTTTATACAATGCTTGTAAAAAAATTGGTGGCAAAAACTTTTTGTCATATATATACGATCTTTTTGTGATCATACAATATCATTTACATATTAGACTTTGTACATTGCACACCATTGCCATGATATTGGGTTTTCGGGATCATTGTCGTTAATTACGTTTGTCTTTACTTTTCTATTTCCAAGGCCTCAAACTTTTTTCACATATTTTTATTGGTTATTAAATAGATATAATATTCATATAAAAAAAAAACTTTTATACGATGCTTGTAAAAAAATTGGTGGCAAAAACTTTTTGTCATATATATATACGATCTTTTTGTGATCATACAATATCATTTACATATTAGACTTTGCACATTGCATACCATTGCCATGACATTGGGAGGTTTTCGGGATCATTGTCGTTAATTACGTTCGTCTTTACTTTTCTATTTTCTATTTCCAAGGCCTTGGCTGTGTTGCCACCTACTTTGTTAGCAATACTTATTATTATTCTGGTACTATCCCAATCTATACTGACGTCTTTCATAGGCTTTAACTGCCAAGGAAGTACTTAGCTTACCTGTCCTTATGCTTGTTTTGTGCTCTTCTGTTTTGTGTTTAGGTATATTTTGGTCCTATCTATGTTAGACCAAAAGACCAACCTATTCATTAGTAATAATCTATACTAAGATTATTACTAAATAACAGGAGTTTTAGCAAATGATGATAATTCCACTCTCTCTTATCAAAAACTTGTTTAAATTGAATATAGATTCTATATAAGAATTAAATAAAATTATAGCATCTTATTTAATTTAAATGTAGAAGTTAACAAAATTGACTGGGAAAAATTAATTATTTTTGAATAATCAGTTCGATTGAGAGAGAGAATAAAATTTTATAACTCTCAGACAAATCCGTAAGCAGTAACTTGAGGAGAGAACATGTTTTCTTCACTGTTTGCTCTCGACCTTCATATGTTCTGTCATCAGGTTTAATAATCTAAAATTATTAGATCTAATGATGACCCCAAAGAAGGGTTGAAAACATTTGTCAAATAATTTCTGCAGTCTTGTGCTAGTATCTGAATTTACTGTTTTACTGTAGAGCAGAAACAGAGAGATGCAAAGATTTCTGGCTTTTTCTCATAAAGCCATTTTCAACTATTTTGAAGATGACTCTATATTATGAATTAAAATGTTACAACTTTTTAGTTCTTAGGATATGAGCTTTTGAATTTGTTATAGTACATGGAGGAAATTTAATAGATATAAATAATTTATTATTCTCAAATTGATGAAAGTACCCAAAATCTATCAATTAATTGTTTATCAATTCTTAAGTGATTAAGATGAGGGTGATTAAATTTTAATGTATCTGAAATCATTATCATGTGCAAAGTATAATCAATAATTTCTGGAATTATTTATTTTAAAATATTTAAATAAATTAAAATTTTGTGTTATTAATTTATAATGTTTGCAGTGTTAATTTTACAAATTGTACAGCTATTCTATAATATCCTGTAATTGATATTTTAAAAAACTTATGTAGAAAATCTATAAAAATAATGCTAAGCAACACAACTCTATATTTGTTAAATTATTTATGGAAAACTTAGTATATTATTTGTCATTCTATATCCACTTTAGTCTGTAAATTCAGCAGTCGTGACTTATTTTTATTCAACAGAATAAAAAAAGTTATCAAAATAGAAAGAGACACTTATGATGGAGGCAGCCTGATGGTTTGAGATGACATTTTTTTAAGTAGCCACACAGACTTGTATGTGCTTCCTAGAGGAAACATGAATACCAGAAGTTATAGGAATAAAGTCTTAGACCACTGTTCACCTATATGCAAGTGCAATTGGAGATTCCTACAGGACAATAAGTGCTTTGCTACATTAAACCTTCAAAATCAAACCATTGTTTATATGAATTGGCCAACTAGGTCTTCTTACTTTAATCCTATTGAGCTGGAACATTCTATAGCAGTGATTTTTCAAGGAAAATTTTTATGTGGCTGCCAATGCAGCTATGCCATGAGAAGTTGCTAGTGGCTATACTAATCTGGCCTTACTTCATATTGAGGCATTTTAGTTATTTTATTTTCCAAGACCAAAATGATTATTATTTCATGTACACTTTTTGATCTTGTTCTGTATGTTTTAATTTTTGTTGGAAATAATTTTTTTTATATTCATTATTTTTAGTCTTTCTTTAATATATAATATAACAAATATTTTCACTGAATTTTTGAAAAAATGATATATTTTTACTTTGTAACCTTTACTTTTGCTCTTGTCAACTTTTACATATTCACATTTTTCAAACTAACACTTAAGTGAGCAACAGTAGATTGTTTTCACAAAAGCAAAAATGTATTTTATTCAAGTTTAATGTTTTTGGTACTTCTATACTCTCTTCAATACACCAATCTTTAATATATAATATAACAAATATTTTCACTGAATTTTTGAAAAAATGATATATTTTTGTAACCTTTACTTTTGCTCTTGTCAACTTTTACAGATTCACATTTTTCAAACTAACACTTAAATGAGCAACAGTAGATTGTTTTCACAAAAGCAAAAATGTATTTTATTCAAGTTTAATGTTTTTGGTACTTCTGTACTCTCTTCAATACACCAAGAACTATTAATCAACATTACTTAAAATTATAATAAAATATTTAAATATTACAGAATTTTTCACTTCTTTCTGTTACGGTGTAATCACCAATTAACCAAACAAACTAGCCAAACTTCCTCTGGCGGATACAGTTTAAATTACATTTTACGATTATTTTTAGAATCAAAGCTATTGTGCCACCATCTATTGAGTTAATAATTAATTAATTAAATTAAATTAGAATTTAGCACTAAGGTAGCGCTATCTAGTAATTAATGATTAAACTATAATTTTCAAATTTATTTTCCTGAAATAAAATTTTCCGGTGCGTTGGCAAAATTTTATTTCGGGAAAATAAATTTGAAAGATAAATTTGAAAATTATAGTTTAATCATTAATTACTAGATGGAGCCACTTTAGTGCTAAATTCTAATTTAATTAATTAATTATTAATTCAATAGATAGTGGCACCATAGCTTTGATTCAAAAAATAATCGTTGTAAAATGTAATTTAAACTTTATCCGCCAGGGGAAGTTTGGCTAGTTTGTTTGATTAATTCGTAAAATGGTTTATCCCATTAGTTTGTTGTTAATATATGATTATTATCTGACTTGAGCCAAGTCTGTCTGCCCAGGTTTGCCAAGAGGGCCTGTGGCTACATAGATAGCCCACCTGGGAATGCTAGTTTCAGCCTAGTCTGGTAAGTTTCCAAAGCGATCATTACTTAAGCTTCCCGAAATGGAATTCCGCCATAGGTCACCTTGGTCTAACTGGTTAAGGTGTTGGGGCGTTAATCCAAAGATCCTGGTTCGATTTCGGTGCAGTGGCAAAATTTTATTTCGGGAAAATAAATTTGAAAATTATAGTTTAATCACTAATTACTAGATGGCACCACCTTAGTGCTAAATTCTAATTTAATTAATTAATTATTAACTCAATAGATGGTGGCACCATAGCTTTGATTCAAAAAATAATCGTTGTAAAATGTAATTTAAACTTTATCCGCCAGGGGAAGTTTGGCTAGTTTGTTTGATTAATTCGTAAAATGGTTTATCCCGTTAGTTTGTTGTTAATATATGATTATTATCTGACTTGAGCCAAGTCTGTCTGCCCAGGTTTGCCAAGAGGGCCTGTGGCTACATAGATAGCCCGCCTGGGAATGCTAGTTTCAGCCTAGTCTGGTAAGTTTCCAAAGTGATCATCACTTAAGCTTCCCGAAATGGAATTCCGCCATAGGTCACCGTGGTCTAACTGGTTAAGGTGTTGGGGTGTTAATCCAAAGATCCCGGTTCGATTTCAATTCCGCCATAGGTCACCGTGGTCTAACTGGTTAAGGTGTTGGGGCGTTAATCCAAAGATCCTGGTTCGATTTCGGTGCAGTGGCAAAATTTTATTTCGGGAAAATAAATTTGAAAATTATAGTTTAATCACTAATTACTAGATGGCGCCACCTTAATTCTAAATTCTAAATTTAATTAATTAATTATTAACTCAATAGATGGTGGCACCATAGCTTTGGTTCAAAAAATGATCATTGTAAAATGTAATTTAAACTTTATCCACCAGGGGAAGTTCGGCTAGTTTGTTTGGTTAATTCGTAAAATGGTTTATCCCCTATTAATTTGTTGTTAATATATGATTGTAATCACCAATATCCATTTTTTCAATAATTAATCACAAATTTATGAAATGTATACAAGATTCATTTCTGTTCTGTTATGTGAAATAAAATCACTTAATTTTTAAGAAGGAAACCAAAAATTTTTATTTAACCAAAAAGTAACCAGATTAATTTATGTAAAACAACAAACACATTGAAAAACATTATAAAATGCCAATCTATTGTGGTGACCTAAATTTGACCTTGGTGCTATCTGACTATAGTCTCTTCCACTTTGAGATGGCAGTGACATAGCACACAATAGTGTATCTTTCCGCCATTAGATATCAAAATATAAATAGCCCATTTTCAATAACTTATCCACTGTTTTGTGCATAAACAGATTAATTAAGATGTTTTGCCGATAAATCTGAAGTCTCTCTTTTCCATCTAGTGGCCTATCACACACCTTCTGGTAGGAGACTGACTTCTATTTCTTGTTCTTTCCTTTCTTCTTCTATTTCATTCTTCTTTTTCAAGGGTAAAACCATTGAGTACACCCTATATCGCATTGTTTGAAAGAAAGAAAGATAAATCTGAAGTCTTCATTATATCCCTGATATTCTTCTAAATACACTTTATAAATTTTATTAATTTAATTTTATTAGGTGTTTTCCATTTTTTATTATTTATTAAAATAGCAATTTTCATGCACTCACATTAAAAGTTATAATAAAAATGAAATTATGTACTTTAAATAGTTTTATTTTTAATTTATTTTTTTTGAGAGAGTTTGAGAGAGTAAAGAAGAACCTCTTTCCACTGATAGAGTGCAAAGTCGCAGATTAGAATGAATGTCAATAATAATAAATTACAACTAAACCTAATGGTCTAACGACTGCAAATTCCAGAGTTCAGCCTGAGCTCAGGTCTTAACTGAACTCTAACTTAAATATAATTAACTTCACAACAATCTAACAACAACTAGCATTAACCGGCAAGAGCAAAAACTGGAAACCGGAAATCATTACCCTGGACAGCTCTTCCGGAGGACAATTCCCGATTCCGTATCATGTGATTGCTAACGATGAGGGAGAAGGTGGAAGTAAATTAACTCGTAAATTAAAATATAATACATTAGATAATAAAAAAATAACGCTAAATAATAAAGTGCATAATAAAATAAAATAAGACAGGTCAAAGTTAACTTCCTCACAAGAGTACTAAGAGGTTCAAATGATGTGAAATATTGTGTAAGTCAAAAACAAGGGAGAGTGTTTGGAATTAAGTAAAACCCCAATAATTCAGTGGAAAAAGTCTGTGTGAGAAATAAAAATATTTAAAATACTTAGAGTTTGCAACTGTTTGAAGTTTAACCAAAGTAAGGAAAGAAATACATGAGCGAAAGGATATGGACAAAGTACTGAATAAAAGAAAACTGTAAAAAAACCACAGGAAAATCTAAATGGAAAGGTAACTATTGTAAGGTACAGAGAGTACCCAAAAAGGATAGGGAAAAGGCTCTGCTGGAGCCAGACAAGAGAGGAGAGAAAATATCAGAGTGGGAGAAAGCCACAGTAGTTGTAAGCCACAATGAAATGCTGCCCTACAAGGTAACAATGCTATGTCAAAATGACTCAGAGCAAACAACAGCACAGAAAACTAGTGCAAAGATTGTGGGCCCCACAATCTTTGCACTAGTCTAAGAAACAAGTTAACTATTTAACAAATGGTCTGAAAGTTTTGAAAAGAATGAGTGAGTAACCAGACCCTTCTGATCATTAGTCCATCTTAGACTCCACTGAGTAATGGATTCCTGATGAATGTGGTTGCGAACAAATGAAAGAGAGACAGTATTATAAGAGATATTGTTATTAAGGTAAGCAGTTTGTGCAAGAAGATCAGCCAGTTTGTTTCCCTGACAACCAGAATGTCCCGTAATCCAACAAACCTTACAGTTGAAAAGAAAGATACAAGTTTTGAAAAGCTTGAACATTCAGTAAGCTAATTGTGATGAAACTTTTGGCTGTTTAAGATAGGAAAATACTACCTATGAATCAGTACAGAGTAAAGCATTGTGTAGTTGATTAATCTTTATAAATTTTAATGCTTGAAAAGCTGCAAAAATTTCTGCTTGTGTGATGTTGCAATAACTATGAAGTTTGAAGTCAGAACACTGTAGTACTTGATTATCCCGAAGGACACAAAAAGCAGATCCTACACCATTGTGTGAGCTAGAACCGTCAGTGAAAATTTTAAAGGGATGCATGTTGTTTAATGTGCTAATTGCTGAGTTATGACTATAGTAGGAGTGAGGAAGCAGTCTCAAGTCGGCTGCAGTGTCAACCAGAAAGAAAGCATTGTTGAAATTAATTTTGCTGCCTTTTTAGAAAAATATAACGTCACTGTTTACTTAAAATATCCAATGGCATTTTATTAGCAAGAACAAATGCAGATTCACGAGAAATGGTTCGGTAATCTTTAATAATTTTGATGCAAACACTCCTTTGAAATTTTAATAACATTTTTTTAAATTTAATTTTGTTAACAGCTTTGCCCCAGACAGGGCAAGCATACAATAGCTTTGGTAAGACTGCCCTCTCATATATAGAGTCTATAGTATCAAATGAGAGGCCCAATGCAGAGTTGCAATGTGGTTCAGAAGAAAAAGCATCCTTTCAGTTTTGCTGAGGACATGTTTAATACGAGGAACCCAAGAAGCATTTTTATCCAAAAAACAGCCTAAGTACTTAATTTCATCAATATAACTTAAGTGCTTGCCTTTGAAAACAAAAGTAGGTTTACTGATTTTCAGTTTACAAGTTACCAACATAGCCTTGGTTTTATTAGCATTAAAATTCAATTTGCAATCATCCCCCATTTAGAAATTTTAGAAAAGATAGCTTTACTATCAATACCAGAGACTGTTTTATTGACAATAGTGACAAGACAGTTGTCAGCAAAACAGAATAGGTTGCAATCAAAAGGAAGAGAGAGTTGAAAGATAGTATTTATTAAAATGTTCCAGAAATCTGGACTACAAGCGGAACCTTGTGGGCAGCCCAGGGATATGTCATTACTGTAAAAAGAACCTCGTTGCAAGAGAGAGATTTTTCTATTATAAAAGTAATTGACTGCTAATTGATAAAGATTTTTGGGGCAGTTATGTCTCCTAAGTTCAAAGAACGTTTTTGGGATTCAAGCAAGATCAAATGCGGAAGAGATTTTGAGCTAAATAATAAGACATAATCATTTTTTTATGAAAGTTGTTTGAATGATGTTTTTGAATTTAAGGATTGCATCCACAGTATTGGTTTGAGGAATAAAGCCAAATTGGTTACAATTGAGCAATTTATTTTTATGCAAGTGAAAATTGATGCAGTTAATGAGAGCTCTTTCCAGAATTTTACCAAATACTGGAAGAAGACTGATTGGTCTGTAACTGTTTTCCATATTACTTGGGAATGGTTATTATTCATTAGAATGAAACTTTTTCATAAATCGTACTATTTGGGATTCGCCAAAACACAATATAATCAAGTGAAAAATCGATTTAACCTGCCATTAAGCGAACTTGTCACTTAAAAGCAGAAGTGGATCTAATGGTGGATAATGTGAAAAAATAAATATTGGAGTATATGAATAACATTCCATTGTTATTTGATTATAGTTACTAGAAAACATCAAATCAAGAATTGGATTATATGAAGATTACTGGTAAAATTTTTGATAATTTAAGCCAATGGACTAACTTTATATTATTGGATTCCGCTTTTAATGGCTTTTTAGAAAGCTATACAATATTTATTTTTTCACATTATCCACCATTAGATCCACTTCTGCTTTTAAGTGACAAGTTTGCTTAATGGCAGGTTAAATCGATTTTTCACTTGATTATCTTGTGTTTTGGCGAATCCCAAATAGTATGATTTATGAAAAAGTTTCATTCTAATGAATAATAACCATTCCCAAGTAATATGGAAAACAGCTTATAAACTTGTTTTGGTTCGTCTGTAGCCAAAACAACATCAAACCGACGAGTTTCTTCTAATTTACCCCTTTTTAATAGTTATTTGATCTAAAAAGTAAAATAAAATCTGGTTTTAATGGTTCGTCTGTAGCCAAAACAACATCAAACCGACGAGTTTCTTCTAATTTACCCCTTTTGAAATAGTTATTTGATCTAAAAAGTAAAATAAAATCTGGTTTTATTTATTAAAATTCAAACCAAAGTAAGAAATACCTTTTGTGAATGACATGTCTTAGTGAAGAAAATTAACTTCATTAATCAAATTATTAAGATCTTTGATGTTAGCTGTAACACTAGTCCAATTTTATACTATAATTTCATTTTCTTTTTCTCTCTGATCAAAGTGATTAGTAACGAATAAAATTTATCTTTCGCTTTAATTTAATGATACAATTTCTGTTTAATATTTCATTCTATAATTCAGTATAGTCAATGTCTTATTGTCTACTGATCAATGGTTAATTTGTTTTCAATAAAACTGTGAAAAAGATTCGCTTTCCGGTAAACAGTTGATTAATTTAATCATTTTTTATATAAAAGTGTGTGTAAGATCGTCAATGGATAAAGAAATCAGTGTTACTCGAATAAACATTTTTTTATATTATATAACTGAAGATCATCAGCAGTCAATAAAATACAAAATCAATAACATACATTTCATTAAAATTTTTAGTTCTGGCATTTAATGGCCATAAACTCTGATTACGATTTATTTGATAAAGTATAAACAAAAATATCCGAAAGCCCTCGAATACAGTCCTTGATAAACGTGTTTATTATAATAAACTCTCTTACTGTTCTGTCGAAGAAACCTTATTATAGACGGAATTTTCGGTTTAAATCCGTAACTGTCGAAGAAATAAGAATTTCTATTATCATCGAAGAAGACACCTAGCCAGTGCATGCCTTGTTCATTACTTTCCTGGGTATTGATTACGAAGGATTTATATATTTTTTTTTTTTGACAGGTAACCGAAAAAATAAGAATTTCTATTATCATCGAAGAAGACACCTAGCCAGTGCATGCCTTGTTTATTACTCTCCTGGGTATTGATTACGAAGGATTTATATTTTCCTTTTTTGACAGGTAAGATATCCGAAGGAAACACTCCATCAAAACCTTTTGCAATTTCTTTGTCGGAAAGTGCTAAATGATATAGAGATATAGTATCCATCAGAATTGTGTATCTGTGCTTTTTCAATTTACAGATCTTTTAATTGTACCCTTTTCAACGAAAGAACTTTCAAGGCCAAATTCGATGATCGACAAGTCTTTTCAGTTACGGTTAACGATAAGCGATACGATATAAAACGGATCGCAATAGAGAATTTATCATTTTCGATTTGATGTTTGATTTAAAAACATAGTAATTAGATTAAAATATTTGAATTTTTACTTTATAAATACTAAAATGCCTTTTCTTTCCAAGTGTTGACGATTTAACAGGCATGTTTTCCATTTCCAGGTCATCGCCTGTTGTTTTGCCTCCTTCGATTACAGATTCTTTTAATTGCGATACAGAAATAACAATATCAAGTGAAGTTTCGTTGAAGATGTCATTTCGCAAGATTTCTGCCTTTTAAAGTAGTTGTATACGTTTAAAATAATATTTCTAGCTTGACTGAACAATGTTTCTCCTCGCATACAAACAACTGTATTATCTGCCATTACTGCTAAATACTAAAGGAGGATGTTGTCATCCATTTCTAGCTTGACTGAACAATGTTTCTCCTCGCATACAAACAACTGTATTATCCGCCATTACTGCTAAATACTAAAGGAGGATGTCGTCATCCGTTGTATTTATTTAATTTTAAGCGATTAGGGATTTAATTTAATATAGGGTAAATGCAGGGCATACGGACATCTTAAGGAATGTTTTAGAAATAAATCAACACAACAATTGCTGTAAATTTAACCAATATTTATTAGATTATTTATTGCACATATTTTAATGAAACGGGAATACTTCCCCTTTTAAATTCTAATAAAATACATTGAATTTGTGGTAAAAAAAATTTGACATCATGTCCGTTTGCCCATATCAAATAGGGGCAAAAGGACACTTTGAATGGGGTAAACGGACACTTATATATTTCATTCACTCTCATCACTTAAGCAATGATGGCAAATAAAATAAGGGTCATGACCATCCTCTGTGCATTCTACATGAAACCACCATTTACAGTCTAGACACTGAACCCATTCTT
>AYEL01089063.1:0-89034 GCA_000484575.1 Olivierus martensii | reverse complement strand
ACAATACCAAATCCCACGACTTTAACGATCACAACCACCAGCAGAAAGACAGTGTTGCCAAAACCGTAACAAAATTACGCTAAATATTCTTAAAAAATGTCTTTATGCCCCCATGTCCGTATGCCCCGCATTTACCCTATAATAACATAACCATGAAATGTAAAGTATTAATTTAGCAATTTTTGAAAGATAACAAACATTTCAAATGATTAGCGATGATAAAAAGTAAACTGCTATTAGATGAAAGAAACAGAAACAGGCTATAGAACTTATCGACCCTTTCCTTGGTCATGCCTTTGGCACGAGCATAAGACAGGCCTTCCGCTACACGAACACTTAAATTGTTATGCAGACTCAGGAATCCCCGAAGCCAGTCTTCCCCCGCCATTTGAGTTTCATTATTAAAGGAATGTGTTATTCCATTGGCGATTGTGAAACGATACACAAGTTGACGAAGTTATTTTCTTGTTAGTCCATAACCTATATTGTCCAATTTGATGATATGTCCAACTAACTCGTCTTCTGTATTTTTTGAGAAAGCAGTATGCTGACCAAACTTTGGTATTTCAACATTCGACATCACACGTCTCCTTAGTGTATTTCTCGGAAACCCAAAGGTTTTGGCAGTGGTTGCAAGTGGCATTCAGTCTTCTTTAAACGCCTTCATGGCAGACAGCATGCTCTCTTCAGACCATGAACAACGGTCTGTTGTCCTTGAACGATTACGAACCATATCTGTAATTAAATAAACTATATTTTATCTGCTTTCTGAATCAAAAAACAAACTGATGAGAAATATGCAAAATAATAACATTGTTCGTTTGCCCCCGGCAATGGCTATTTAGTAAAACCTTTTACTAATAGATGTCAGTAGCATACAGATACAAACAAGACCAGTAACCGGTAAAAAAATCTCTGGAGTGGCTGCCATGTGCAAATTATAAGTTTTGGAGACATAGTTTTCCAATAAATCCTTGTGTAATAAACTTAAATTTTTACAGTTTTAGCAAAGTAGAAGTGTATTATTCTTACCTGTTAAGTTTGTAGACTGGATGGGCTCTTTCCTAGTAGCTATAACTGGATTTCTATTACAATACCAAATCCCACGACTTTAACGATCACAACCACCAGCAGAAAGACAGTGTTGCCAAAACCGTAACAAAATTACGCTAAATATTCTTAAAAAATGTCTTTATGCCCCCATGTCCGTATGCCCCGCATTTACCCTATAATAACATAACCATGAAATGTAAAGTATTAATTTAGCAATTTTTGAAAGATCGCTAATCATTTGAAATGTTTGTTATGATAAAAAGTAAACTGCTATTAGATGAAAGAGACAGAAACCGGTTATTCTATTGGATGAATTGAATTTTGGAATCCATAAGCTTTTTTCCATATAAGGCAGCTCATCTTTCGTTGAAAAGGATATAGTATATATTAGTCAATGGTAAAGTCCATTCTGAGTGATAGGAAAAGGGGTTTTTTATTATTCAAGAAAAATAGATCGGATAGCATCAGCCTCAATATTTAATCGATTTTCGGCCATACATAAAATGTTGACTTTCTCGGGCAATTGGTATTTAAACTTTAAAATAATAGATAAATTTGAAATAGTATTTATACTTGTATAGTTTTCAGAAGCGGCTTTATCGGAAGTAATCTCAAAAACAAACTATGAATAACCTCCTCCGTATTCATCGTATTTAATGTTTGCATATTTACTGTATGAATAGCCTCCAGTTTCATAGAATAAGGTGGAATCAGAAGCGGCTTTATCGGAAGTAATCTCAAAAACAAACTATGAATAACCTCCTCCGTATACATCGTATTTAATGTTCGCATATTTACTGTATGAATAGCCTCCAGTTTCATAGAATAAGGTGGTAAAACTTCTAGCGTACATTTCCAATTCGAAATCAGGTGTGTATGGATTAGGAGGAATTAATACAGAATCTTTCATAATCGAAATGTAACTTAATTTGTAATAATGGAAGTAAAAGGGATTTAATTTTATATTTCCATTAAAAGCATTATTAGCCACTAATGCTATTGTTACTCGTTTTGGCATCTGCCCAATAGTTACATTGGATATGTTCGTGCTTAAAAGTTCGATACTCAAGGTAAAAACTTTGTCGTCCACTCCACAATCAGTCAACACAATCAATGAAGCAGCTGAGTGATCCGCCATTTTAAAATTTTTTCTTGGTGATGTAGCAGACCGCGGAGAAAGCTTTTGATGAGATCAATAATCGAATATAAAGGCAATTAAACAAGTTTTGAAAACTCGGTTGACTTAATCATATTGTTTGCAGTTTAATCACGATTAGTAAATCAGGTTCGCATTTACACGTTTAACCTGTCCAGTGCCATCGATTTTTTCTTATTAAGCCTCGTTAATACGCAAAAAAACAAAAAAAAATGTAAATTACGATATCTCGCTTAATTTTCATTGAATTTTTGAAATTTTCATAATTTAATACGTTTTTTATTGTGATTCTAACGATGTAACAACTTTTTTTGAATTTTATTTCTTTCACAATTTTTCGTTCATTATATGAGATCGGAGAAACACGGTTTTTATACATGAAATTTTAGCCATCTAACGAAATATTTGATATTTTCTGATAGTGACAACTCTTCTGAATAAAATGAGGTATGAAAGAATAAAGTCGAACAATAATTTTAAAAATTATTAATAAAAAAGGAAGTATTACCTAACTTTTAATTAATTTAGTTAGTTAATTAATTAGTCAGAAATTGACAAAAATTTATTAAAATATTGTGATTTTTTAATAAAATATGTTTACTGACGTTTTTTCTTCATTTCAATAATTTTTATTTTAATATTTTATAAATTTTCGAATTTATAACAAAAAACATAACATACGAAAATCGTCCACAATCCTACATAAATAGCTAAAACATTTTCTACTATTGGCCTTCAGATAGTTTGTTGATGCCCTACATCCAATACCACAAGCAGAGTGGTAAAGTAAGCTTGGCTATAATTTCCCGGGAAACGACTGGCCGTCATAAAACAAAGTGCCCAACCCCCTTTTATTGCCTACGACCGACCCCTGGTCTGTAACATTTAGGGCTATCAAAGATTTTAGTATCAGGTTTAGGGATGAGGTGACAGAGAGCATGTTTCCATAAGGTAGGTAAATAGCCAGCTTGTAAGCAGTAATTCAAAATGTTAACTATTAAAATTAGACTAATTGAATAAGTATGTTTAATAATCTCTGCAGTAATCTGATCACGCCCAGGGGCTTTACCATTTTTCAAAGAGTTAATAATAATGTGAATTTCAGTTTCCAAGAAAGGCAGGTCAAGTTCCGCATCGTAAGGTTGGTTGATACAGGAACAGACAAATTTATTTGAGCTGTTATCAGAACCATGGTTATCTTTTGGGAAAAAATAATTGAGAATTAAACTAGCTGCAGTGTTATTATTAAAGCAAGAATTACCATCTGAGTCTGTTTGTAAAGAGTTAATAATAATGTGAATTTCAGTTTCCAAGAAAGGCAGGTCAAGTTCCGCATCATAAGGTTGGTTGATACAGGAACAGACAAATTTATTTGAACTGTTATCAGAACCATGGTTATCTTTTGGGAAAAAATAATTGAGAATTAAACTAGCTGCAGTGTTATTATTAAAGCAAGAATTACCATCTGAGTCTGTTTGTAAAATATCTTGATTGTTGTAAGAGAAATTGTGTTTTAGGAGTTTATAAACCCTACTCCATAGGCCTCTGTTGCCTTCCTCAGAACAAAATGTTTTCCAAGATTGCGATTTGCTGTTATAGATAAGTTTTTGATAAATTCTTCTAGCAGTAATATATTCTTGACTAAAAGTATTACGTGTTGCAGGATTATGAGAATGCTGAAAGTAGTTTATAAACCCTACTCCACAGGCCTCTGTTGCCTTCCTCAGAACAAAATGTTTTCCAAGGTTGCGATTTGCTGTTATAGATAAGTTTTTGATAAATTCTTCTGGCAGTAATATATTCTTGTCTAAAAGTATTACGTGTTGCAGGATTATGAGAATGCTGAAAGTGCCTGTGCAAAGAATTCATCAAATGACATTGACGTGTTAAATCAGCTGACCTCCATGAAACTGAGAATTTGTGGGGTTTAGAATGAGGGCTCTTATTGTCACAGCAATTAGTAACAAGGTCAGTGAATTTTGAGACAATATGGTCAACAGGGAATTTAGACTTGATAAGGATTTCAATCTCTTCTGACCAGAGGAGAAATCAACATTAAATTGGTCCCAGTTAGCTTTAAAAATGTTATACTTTTTTATCTGATTAGTATCTGCAGAGGATTTATTGTGAAAGCTAAGTAACAATGATTGGATAGGGATTCAGTTAAGAAGACATTTTATTATTTTTATTAATACTTAGGAATTATTTTAATTCTTCCAGCACTTTGATGAACTGTTGAAATATTAACAAAATAATATTTAACATGATTTGGGTAATTTTTTATCAAAAGAGCGGTTTTGATCAACGAGGGTTATACTTATCGTTTACAGAAAATTTTCAATTAACATAGACACTCTTTGTACGAATATCAATGTGGTCGAGTAAGTGGTGAAGTATTGTTCTCAATAATATCGTCAATAAGATATTGTCGGCATTTGTCTATCGGTAGACAATTTACGATGGGGCTATCGTCAATAAGATATTGTTGGCATTTGTCTATCAGTAGACATTTTACGATGGGGCATTCATTATAGATAAATAATTATGTGCTTTCATGCAAATGACAAATTTAGTAAAATCTTCATATCTACTTAAATGATCTTTCATGACTTTTCGTTTCAAATAACTTGTTTGATGTCGATACTGTGCCTTCATTCATTTCCTTCCTGATTTTGTAAACAATCCTTACTGACAGGCCAATTAGTTCTATTACCAAATCTATGATGTAAATTGCTGATTTATCTGGATTCAGTTCTACTAATCTGTCGTAAATGTTAAGTATAATATGCTTCGCTTGACTATGAAGAATATTTCCTCTCACATTATTCTTCATTTAAGAACAAGACCCATCTTATTTTTAGAATAATCTCGAATATGAATATTCTCGATTACAAAATTTTTTATTTTTTTTAATTTCATCTTTTTCTATCCTCAAATTCTTTATAATATCGAGTATAAAAATACGAATTACAAACGACAACCCAGGTCATAACAATGCAGTCTGGATCCGGACTGACGTGCCCTAGAGTGACCTAGTCACCAATTTATACATGCCTATCACAGGAGGTGGAGCCAGTAGTGAACCAGTCCCATGACACTCTTATCGTCATTTCAGTGAGACTTTGAAACTTTATACATGAAAGTATTTTGATCAGTATTTCTTCTCACGAACGAACTAAAGCCACTTTACTCGTGATGTCACTGCCACCTCAAAGTGGAACAGACTATAATCATCAATGTGCTAATAATAAAATTTTTCAGATTTTAAATAATAATAATTTTGACACTTCATGCTATTGAGGTATTATGAATAGTTCATGCCTATCATAAATATAATGATGGTATACTTTTTGTTTAACTGCTTTTTCTACACTAAAACTATAACTAAGTAACAGCACTTTTTGCAGTTGTGAAAAGTGCTGTTACTTAGTTATAATTTTATAATGATGCTATTTTCTAATTTCCATTTTATCTAATAATAGAAGAAAATATGCAAGGTCAAAGAATTCCATAGTAACCAATTTGATAGACAATAGATACAAGCTCAGTTTATTAGGTAGAACTATTTATTTATCTTTTTAAAGAAACTGAATTGCTTTCGGCATGATTAATCCTCTTCAATATTTTTTTAGTTTACATACATAAATACATATTCTATTTGTGTATGTAAACTAAAAACTTCTGAAGAGGGGTTAATCAATCTGAAAGCATTTCAGTTTCTTTAAAAAAGTAAATAAATGTTCTACCTAAAAAAACTGATTTTCTACCTATTTATTTATATATAAAAAAAGGTAGAAAATAATAATTATTTTGAACCAATATGATGCCTAGGAAGGAGGTAATAGACTTGAGAAACTCAATTATTACATATCAGTTGAGATAAAATGTTGAAATCTGAAAGCATTTCAGTTTCTTTAAAAAAGTAAATAAATGTTCTACCTAAAAAAACTGATCTTCTACCTATTTATTTATATATAAAAAAAATAGAAAATAATAATTATTTTGAACCAATATGATGCCTAGGAAGGAGGTTATAGACTTGAGAAACTCAATTATTACATATCAGTTGAGATGTGTTAAAATGTTTTAAGACATTCTAAAAGTCCAGTATAATTAATGTACATCAATTATTTTTACTATTAATAAATATATAATTATACAGTTTTGATGTTTAAGAACTTTTTAACTGTCTAATATTTGAAATTATATTATTCTATTTATTTTTCTTCTAATCTTGATAGATAATTTGTTGAACCAATTTAAATCTTTAAATTAGCCAAAAACAACCGAAATAAGCTTTTAAATTAATTTTTTTAACCTATTTAGGATGGGATAAACATTCTTATGGTTACCATGGAGATGATGGGCACAGTTTCTGTTCTAGTGGAACTGGTCAGCCATATGGTCCGACATTCACCACAGGAGATGTTATTGGTTGTGGTGTTAATTTAATAGATAATACTTGTTTCTACACAAAGAATGGACACAATCTTGGTATAGCATTCACAGATCTCCCTGTAAGTTTTATTTTAATTAATTCTTTGTCAATTATAACATTAAATTTAAAATAAATTTACTAATAAATATAGTTAGTAATTTATAATACAAACATCTTTAATGTATGTAAACCTCAGAATTATTTTATTCTCTTTCATTTGTGTTTTAGAGTTTTTCATAATTTATTAAATTATTAGATTAGGGATGTGGTGAGTAATCTAGCTATAATATTTTCCAAAAATTTTGAATAAATTTATATACTTTTTTTTGGCTGAAAAAGTTCCATTTCAAAAAACTGAAGTGTGATCAGGTCTATTTTTTGTGAAAGTAAAATGAATGTAGGAAAATCTTTAAGAACTTTATTAATTATCTATAAAATAGTAATAGAACAAAGATTATCATTTATTTGCAGATTTCTCTGAAACTCTGCTGGCTGCTGACTCCATCAGTTATTAATTGTTATGGTTTCTGAGAAATTTGTAAATAAGAGAGGGGAAAAAATGTTTAAATTTCTAAATATTCATCAGAAAAAAAAACAGTAGTCTTAAAATTATTCTTTTTTTTTAATTGTGAATATTTACAATGCCATATGCATAATATATCTCAAATAGAATATTTATGCTTGCTATATTGTTAAATGTTGTTTTATGATGTATTTGATGAGTTAAACTGCATCAAATTTGATATTAGTGGAAACATTTTGATTTTGCTTTTTAAACAATCTTCAAATCAAATTTTCAAGAGATTTTCTTGGAAATTTTGACTTCTTTTGCCTACTGTAACGAAAAAAATTCATTTAAACTTAGAGGCAACAAAATAATGACAAAATCATATATAATCATATATGCCAACAACTTTCATTGGACTGATAAGAAATATTCTATTATTGTTTACATTTTATGATGATAAAGAAATAATATCAAAGTTATTTTTGTACTTAACTTCAATAAAAACTTTATTTTACTTTGCGAAGTTCTTTTGGCTAATCACCATCCTCAGCACTATACAAAAACATTCAGAACTCAACAGAGTTCTGTATGTTTTTGTATAGTGCTTGATTTAAAGTTATTATTTAGTAAACTTAAGTAGTTTAGTTTTGTAATATACAATACTTATCTTCTTTGCCCTATGTCATCAAAGGAACTTTTTGCAAGAGTGTTTTATTGATTTTATACTTTATTTGCTATTAAAATTGTTCTTTATATTTTATAAAATGCTTATTAACATATTTTTGTTACCAAATATATATAGAATTAATAGCCAGAGTTTGTCAAGTTTTATTAATATATCTTTGAAAATTATATTGATTATATATATATTAATATTTATTTTTTAGCCAAATCTCTATCCTACTGTGGGATTACAGACACCTGGTGAAGTTGTTGATGCCAATTTTGGGCAAGCTCCATTTGTTTTTGATATAGAAGATATGATGAAGGTAAAAATTTTGTTTGAATAAATCTGTTGACATTGAATTAAATTAATAATTGCAACAATTTTATTACAATTTTTCGTTTCTATGACTATTGTAATTACAAATTTTTAAACATATAAATAGATTTTATTTTAATTAATATTTTGAATTACTGTGCAAAAAAATTTCTTTTGTAACTTTATAAAATATTATAAAGTAGATCTTACTTATAATAATTAATGAAATTTATATATAGTAGTAATTGTTTTTAACATAATTATTAATTGAGAATCAACAGCATTATTTATATTTAATTACCACATTTTTAAGATTTCTTTTATCTAATATTTGATGTAAAGTTTAAAATATAGTAATTATTTGCATAAATAGTGATATAAAATTATTTTACAATTAGCATTATAAACTTTCGCTTCTTATTAGTATTATCAATTAATCAGTCTTCAGCACTTGTTCAAGCAAAAAAATTTGTAGTTAATACTTATTAAAGATCTTTCAGCTCAATAAAGCTGAAAGATCTTTAATCAGTCAGTCATCTTAAATTAGTTTATCTTAAGTCATCTTAATTCTATCAGTCATGTTAAATCAGTAACTACAAGTTAAAATGTTTTTAACTTGTAGTTACTGATGATAGCTTTATTAAGCTGAAAGATCTTTAACAAGTATTAACTACAAATTTTTTTGCTTGAACAAATGCTGAAGACTGATTAATTGATAATACTATTTTACAATTATTCTGTTATTTACTGATTGTTTAAATTTTTATTTAATGATTTGCAGTTTCTATTTTATCATCATTTTTGAATTATCACTAGAAATATGTTCATTGAATATAACAGTTAAAAGATTACTTTTATTGCTGTTTGTTTTCAATTAATAAAATCAGTCAAAATCATAATCAGATATAATAATTTCACATTTTCTTGAATTGATGAATAATTATAAATCAAAAACAAATAATTTGATATTTATTTTTTAATATTTTGGTTAATATTTTATGAACATGTAATCAGAATTTTATTTAAATTATTGATTCATTATTGCTTTCTGTAGGAATTGAGAATGCAAACAAGAATGACAATTGAAAAATTTCCTGTAAATGATAGACAAGGAGAATGGCAGACACTTCATAGGTATATAATTCAATGAATTTGATATCATATTCTTTGATTTTAACTTTCTCTTCTTGGTGAGAATTAGAAAAATATAACAAATTATTTTATAGTAATCTGAAATAGTAATTAATGATGTAAATTGAATAAAAATGAAAAAAAAAAATTAAAAAGGAGAAAATTTGATGATTAAACTTTACTTGAAGATAAAAACATTATTTTTCATTTTGAAATTGAAAATAAATAAAATTGAAAAATCAGCAAAAATAAAGTAAGTTAGAACTGTAATTGATAACTATTATGACAATCTGATTATGTATCAATTCCAATAACTAATAGGCAATATTAAAAATAATAGGTATCAGATTGATTTTAATAACAGAAATTTATATCTTTGTATTGGCCTTATAAAAACAAAATTGTATGTATATAACAAAAAATAAGCATCTAAATATTCATTTTAGATAGAAAAAATACACAGTGAATCTTTTATGTTTTTATCCTTTATTGAAGTTGCTTGAATAATGAGAAACAATTATATTGATTTAAAATTGTATTATTTGCCAATTTTCAATGATGAATTAATTTGTTATATTTTTAAATAATTGTTTTATTTTATAGGATTGTCCAGACATACTTAGTACATCATGGTTATTGTTCAACAGCTGAAGCATTTTCTCGAAGCACAGGACAGAGTTTTGATGAAGATGTTTGTTCAATAAAAAATAGACAAAGTAAGTAAAAAATTTGATTTGATCAATTAATAAATTAATCAATCAAACTTGATCTCATTGATTAGTCAAAATAAGTACCTGCTAGCAAAGATAAATTCTGTATTCTAAGAACTAGTCCAACTTTCTTCATATGGAACTATTATACCAAAAATAGGTCTCAAAAATAAAAAATAAAAATATAAAAGATTTTTGGAAAAATCTAAATTCTTTACCTTAGATTTTCATATGATCTTTGAATGTACCATTAGAAGTTTGCATTTCTTTTATAATATTTAAATAAAAATAAGTATCTACAAGTAATTCTCAATTTATTATGGGGTTCAGTTTGAACTCTGAGGTTATAAGATAGTAGTCAGAAGTCATAAAAGCCCGAAATTTATGGATTGCCAACTACCAATATTTATTACCCACTTTATTATAATAAATTTAATAAACACAAAAATATAAGAACCAGACAATAAATAGATGTTTTCCATATATCAAACTATTATGCATAGATTCATAAGCATATGAATTGCATTGACCAGTCACAGAATTTACTGATTAATCACACTGTCATAAATATGAATGATTGGAAATCAAAGATTACTTGTATGTTTATTTAGACATAATGCAATTGCTTTACTATATTTTTTTTGTAATTGTAATTGTATAAATTTATATATACATTGCATTTTCATTTTTGTTGTATGTTTAAAATCCATTATAACAACAAATTCATTATTTATTTTATGAAATATATAATAATATGCAATTCATGTTATCAAAATGTGTTTTATTGGTGTTTTATTTAACTTCTTAGTATCTTAGACAAGGAGTTAATTTGGTATTCATATCAATAAATGAATGTGAAAAAAGTATGTTAAAATTTTAGACTTATAGAGATATTTTTGATAAAAACAAAAATATAAATTTAAAACCTATTCAATTGGGATTGAATAATTTTTAATTTTTATGTGTTAAGTATCAGTTATTGGGTATACACTCTGTTGATAATAGCCATTATTACTTACATTGTCATTATTTGATAGTAAGGGTAAAGCTTAGTTCTTATAAGAGAGAACTTAAAGTTCAAAGATTTATTTGGATATTATAGATGTTTATATCAAAGCTGTTTATATTGTTACATTCAGAACTCTCCTGGGCTCTCTTTTATTTGTTGAGATCAAGTTTGATATAATAATAATAATGTCATTATTATACTGTAGGAAATACATATTGCATTGTTACATCACTTTAATTTTTAATATTTTCATACAAAATAAATAAATGTTATATATAAAATTTTTGAGAAATTATTTTATTTTTCCAAATCTCAGAAAATAAACCATTATGCTATTATGATACTTAGAAATAATTATTTATCATTTGGTCATTATATATATATATATATACACATATAATCACCAAGCAGGTAAATAAAAATGGAATCATAAGCTGATTCATTTTTTAAGTAATTCTTATTTTAAGACAATGAACAAATTAATTTTAATTTTTAAACATAATATTGATCAATTTTTAAATTTTAATATTTCTTAGGGATACAGAAATTAGTATTAGCAGGAAGAATGGGAGAGGCTATTGAAACAACACAGAATCTATATCCTGGTCTTTTAGAACGTAATCCTAATTTGTTATTTATGCTAAAATGTCGTCAATTTATAGAAATGGTAAATGGAACAGATAGTGAAGTTCGATCTGGAAGAAGTCCAAAGTCTCGAGAAAGTTCACCTAGTATGAGCCCTAATTATTCTACACAGTATCTTCAGAGGACAACACATGTTTCCACAGTTGCATCGCGATGTCATAGTCCTCAAATTATACCAACAAAACCAATTGTGCCAGTGACTTCAGATAATAGTGTAAATAACAATTCGTCTGTAGAACAAATGAACACAACAAATAATGTGTTAAATGGGGAAATTACTAATGGGAATTCAGAATTTATTCAAAGTGAATATTCTAATCCCGATGCTGATATTGAAATGGAGAACATGGACTCCAATGTTAATGAACACATCAGTGTATCCAGGACTATGATATCTATTACTAATGGTACTGTTATTACTGGTTCAGATAACTATCAAAATGGTTGCAATCACGAAAGTGATAAGATTGAAAATAGTATGGGTAAGTTTCATTTTATATATTATTTATATAAAGGTATTAGATCTATTATTTATTGAGTGATATCTGTAACATCCAAAAACTGCATATTTTGCAGAACATTACAAAATAAGAGTGTAGAATCCCTATAAATGTGAATTTAATGTGGTAACTGCTGAGTGCAAATGTATTGGTAGACAAAATGTTTGTATTGTAGCTGATATTTGAAGATAAACCTTTCTTTCCTCCTTGTGATTATAATATATCTCTAATCACATAGCAGAATCAGAACTGTAAATTAAGTAATGTATGAACATTTAATGCATAATCTTATTTTTATGTTAATGTAGCATGAGCAAGATTCTATACTCTTATCCAGAATTAATTCCAATCACTTTTATACCATATAATAGCATTATACCTATTGCTAGTTTATTGCTCAAATATTTTTTTGCTAACAGTTTATGAAGAATCACAGAAACCAGATAAGAATCACAAAAACCACAGGGCTGGGGTGTCCCTGTCATTGTCAATGTTGGCAATAACTTTCTCATTGCGCATAACATATTAGTTTTAAATTTAAAAAATGTATTAAATAATTATTTTCTTTTTTGGTGAATAAATAATTTTTTCAGTAATAAATATTGAATAAAAATATGTTCTAAAAAATCATTTGTGTGTGTTTACTATCAGAGGTGTCAGTCTTGGCAAAAAAAAATGTAGGTGTCAGTGTCGACATATTTTTCTGCCAACACCCCAGCCCTGCCAAAAACTATTCTGTTTTCTCAAAATACATCAAAAACATAAACAAATAAACAAACAAGCCTAAAAGCAGATTAGTCTTAGTAAAAAGCTGTTTATTATAAGAATGTTTTTTACTTTTCAATCATCATCAGTTGCTAATTGTAATGGCTAAAAAGCAGAAAACATTCTTGTAATAAATAGTTTTTTACATATATCAAGCATATAAGCTTATTAGGGATTAATAACCAAACAATAATAAAATAACAGCCAACTAACCCTGGCATTAAAAATTAATTTAAAAATAACTGAAATTAATGATTAAATTAAATTTAAATAAAAAAACAAAGAAACAAAAAATAAATAAATGATTAAGATATATTTTAGTTTATTTTCACAGAATTAATCAATATGTTCTTACCATCTACAATATTTTTTCAGTTTTCAGCATTTTTATAGTTTATCATATGAAAAATTTGATTTTTATTTAAAATTTAAAAAATATTATTTAATCAGTTTTCAGCATTTTTATAGTTTATCATATGAAAAATTTGATTTTTATTTAAAATTTCAAAAATATTATTTCTCATCTCATCTCTTAAATATTATTTATCTCTTTAAATTCTTATGTTTACAGCATTTGTGATTTTATTAAACTCTAATAAAAACATCAAACAGTTCAGCAATCATTGCAAAACAATAATTTGCAATGATTGCTGAAGTACACCCAGAGGGTTGAAAGCATTTCAATAAAATTATTTTAAGTTGAAAAGAAAAATCAGAAGTTTTTATTTCTGTATTATCCTGCTCTTTATGCTGATTTTTGATATTTTTTAAAAATGGAGCAGCATATTTCAATTAACAATAGTATTATTAAACTGTATAATCTAATACCTTTGAGGACTTAGAAATGCCAGAATTTAAGTTTCTGATTTCTTAAGATGTTTTATAATTATGCTATAAGTATAAAAATGCCAGTGTAAAAATCATTTTGAGAATTGAAAATGATAAAACTTGAAATGATTTATCAGAAATACATATTATTATATATATATATATATATATATGTTACAGTAAAAGTGATTAATTAGTGATTATAAGCAATCGCTGGTTATTATGCATAATCACCAATCATCATGGTAATTGTGATAAATATCGCTGAAAATATTACTTTTAAAGCGATTTTTGCATAATTTCCAAAATGTTGTTCATAAATTTGATATGAAATTTCTCACCTTTTGTTGTTTTGATTAATAATATAATTATAAAGTTACTGTTGTTTCACTTTTACTTCAGCCACTTAGTAGTCATTCACCTTTAACATTGATTATCTCTAGTTGTTTTCATACGTTTTCAACTCATCTTCCACACACACACTTTGCCAAATCTGCGTCTCTTTTCAACATGCTTTCCAGAGTCTTCTTGACAATATGAATCTGTTTATAAGCTTCTATGTTTAGGGACAAATCAATAGCTGTGATATGATTTTTGTAAGTTATTGCAATACCATCTCAATTCATCAGATAGGGAATTATCTTTACTTGGCACTTGCATATCATGCTCAGTTCATTTTCCATTAATTCAGAGATTCTCAGCCTGTGATGGTGGTATGTGATGGATTTACAAGTGGTAATTTTTCAAAAATAGTTTATTTTTCACATAACAAAAATAAATTATTTTTGAAAAATTATATTTAAATAATTTATCAAATAATATAAAACTGGTATATAAAAAGAAATTAAAACTATAGCTGCATTATATCAATTACTGTCTTGTCAGCTTTTTGTCATAGACTAAAAATGTCTGGTCTTATTGCACTCTAGAACATATGCCATTTTAGCTCTATACTGCGCAATGGTTTTTATTCTGTTCTTATAGGTTAGTTTGGAGTTTGCTATAGTGGGAAATGGTATGAGTGCTCAGTGCATGCAATGTTAAATTACAATTCAAGAACACTGTTTTAGTTCTTCAGAAAAAGCATTACAGTGAATGTCATGCTTGCAACAATGAAGATTTTGAAAATAATACACACGTAAATTTTTGGATTTGGAAAAAGAATGATTTTAAAGAAGTAAAAAGGGGTTTTAACTTTGTTGAAAATCCCTTTTCACATAAATATCTAGTGCAAAATGGTATTAAAAATTTAATAGCTTTATCTGCTATTAAATTTTTAATACTATTTTGCACCAGCTTTGTTGAAAAGGGTTTTCAACAAAGTTATATTTAAAAACAAATATAGAACAAAATTAATACAGTATTTGAGTCTAATTTAAGCTTAAAACTAAGTAGCATAGAGACTGATATTAAAAATTATTTTTTGCAAAACAAGCTCAAGATTCTTATTAATTTTAATTAAAATGCTTATAACAATTTGATTGTTTTTTATATAGTTTTTTTTATGTAATAATTTTGGAAATGCTAATAATAATAGATATTTTGTTTCTAAATAAATTAATTACTATAATAAAAGTTAAATATTTATGTTTTGATTACCAAAAACCTAAGATAAATAATTTTTATTTGCCTATTTTTTATTTTAATGCAGGAAATTTTTTTATAAATGCTGGTGTTATGGAAAAATTTTGATATTCTCTAGGTGGTATGTGAACGCAAAATGTTGAGGACCCCTGTATTAATTTTTATTTTTTTCATTTTTTTTATTTTCTACTGATATTAACAAATCTTGATTTGTGATTCCGATCTCAACAAGCCATATACTCTTTCTTTTTTTGTCATATACAAAAATATCAGGCCTATCTTGTTCAAGTTTTATAGACTCTTTATCCAGGTATCAACTCTGATTTCTGCACTTTCATTTGCGATTATTTCTTGAGCTGAGTGAGAATTTATTTTCTTTGACCACTTAAAACTGAACTTATTATATAAATGAAGATGAATGCAGTGAACTACTTCATTACTCGACGAGAATACATTATTTATCAAATTTACTATCCTAGACTAGCAATTATGTATAATGTTCGGTAAATTTGATTAATTAAGGACAATTTATCATATTTACCACTATGAACTGGCAATTATGCATAATTGCTGGTAAATGTGATCAATTCATGATATATAAATTTATCAGTTTTACCAGTCTAGGATAGTAAATTTGATAAATAATGCATTCTCGTCGAGTAATGAAGTAGTTCACTGCATTTATCTTCATTTATATAATAAGTTCAGCTTTAAGCGGTCAAAGAAAATAAATTCTCACTCGGTTCAAGAAATAATCACAAATGAAGGTGCAGAAATCAGAGTTGATACCTGGATAAAGAGTCTATAAAACTTGAACAGGATAGGCCTGATATTTTTGTATATGACAAAAAAAAAGAGTATATGGCTTGTTGAGATTGGAATCACAGATCAAGATTTGTTAATAACAGTTGAAAATAAAAAAATGAAAAAATATTAATTAACATGAGAAATTTATTGTTTCCCAACTTTTAAACAGCATCTCACAATCTATATTTTATAATGAAGTTTCTTGTTAGAGAATCATATATATAACACGAGAATTATATATAAACAAATTTTTCCCATAAGAAATAAAGGGAAAATGACTTAATCTTTCCCATGAAAAAAATCTCTATTATTGGCATATTATACATTGATGGGATTGTACAAAATAATTTAAACACCGCTTAATATTAACCTTTAATGCTCCTCAAATTAAAAAAAAAAATGCCCCATATCCTCCAAGGAAATATGAAATATGATTCGATAATTCAATATCCAATAACTTCAATATTCGATAATTTGCCATAACTTTTTTGCTTTTTAATTTTTTGGCATGAAAAAATTATATTTTGTTGTGCATATACTCTGTCCTGATATCGTTTTTTAATTTTAGTTATAGGACCAAAAGAAAAAAAATAAGAAAGAATTAGGCCTAATTAGCATATGTAAAGAAAACATAATTTTTTCAAATTATTCGTAATTTCTGCATCGGATGAAAAAAATGTTGATATATTTACATTCCTGGTGATATTCCACATCTAATAATACCAAATACTTCATAATTCTAAAAAATTTTTCCGTTAAATGAACACAATTTATGATTGAAATTCGATACCATAGACCGTAATTTGATCCGTCGTATAAACAAACAATTGTATTATCCCTCTCGCGGATGAAATACGGTATTCCACTACACAAATGTTTAAAATAATTGTTTATTAGGCATTTTTGTTCCTATTTTCTTAAAATAATGTCGGATAAATACTTTTTATTTTATAAGAAGTATTAGTACGTATTAGCACGTCGACTTTGTTGAAAATTTGGTTATTTTAATAAATATTGCTGTAATTTGTATATGTAGCTATCATCCTGCCATCTGTATGCCAGATTTAGCACTGATTTTTGATAAATTATCGTTTTTATACGTTTTTTACTCAAGATTAGTCTCAGAGCCTTTTAAAAATGGCGGATGGTGAATTATTTCTCTGTATTTCGTCATTCTAAGTCATTAATTTTTCAAAAAATAGTTAAAATATAATAATAGCATTTTCAAACAAAGGGGATGGATTGTCACGGCTCTTCCTTTCATCAAATAATGTATACAGTCCATATGCCCGAGGTCAACAACTGACCTTGGACGGACGTTGTTTGACAATAATTATGCATCCCTGGTGTACTAGTCACTTGTTTCGACTGTAGACAACACAAAAATAATTGTATTGTTTAAATTTTTGGGTTATATTTAAAATATAACTAATATAAACAAACAATCAGCTGATTTCAACAAACCGTTAGATATTTCCCAAAAATTATGAAGTTATTAAGTTTTAAATTTTGTCTTGGGAGACCAGTACTAGGAGTGCAAGGCGGAGCACGTTTGTCTCGGGAGATCAGGCGGTGGAGTGTTAAAGGTTAAAATACATAATTACAACAGATAAAATAAATGAAAGTATAATCTCACTATCTTGCTGAGAAGAGTTGAATGCCAACTAGGATGGTGTTGAGAAGGTAGGAGAGGAGATGCTATTGTTTGGAAGGAGAATTTGATTTCAATAAAACTTTAGTAATCTGAAATTCTGGTGTTTTTTCTCTTTCTATTTTCTGTTTCTTTTCCTTACTTGGACATTGTTGAGGCTCATCAGGTTTGACTTTTACTAAAAATCTGTCCGTAGAACTTAACTTCTGCCTTCTCTTCAGGATGTTTCTGAAATATGACATTATCTGGTCATTACAGACAATGCTATTACGACTTATAATTTTTATATAAAGAATGTTTTTTAAGAGAACACACAACAGACTCATACAAGTTCTATCATGCAAATCAGTCATATTCCAAACAAAAGTCATATACCAAGCAAAATTTTTCGCATCCAAACAGGGCGTATACCAAATTGGACTTATTCCAAAACAGACGTATACTAAGGTACCACTGTATAATGTTTTTAAATATAGATCATGCCAATATGTAAGATAGAAAATTGCATTGCAGTTTATCAAATTATATATGCTGTTTTATTCAAATTATTTCCAATACAAAATTTTTTACAATTTTTTTTAATCAAGTTACCTATATAAAATCTTTTTGTATAGGTAACCTGGTTTTATATTGCTATCATGAACCCTTTGATCTTTGTGAGTAGATCACCATGGACAGGTAAAATGTTTGATATTTTTTTATTAATCTCTAGTGATGCCAGATCACAATATTGCTTTCTAAAAAGAATCTTTTGATTCAAAGAATACATTTTCTATACATTACCAGTGATGACATTTTTAGTAGTATTTTTTTTTGTGGATTAGTGGCATATGCTTGCAATTTATAAGAAAATTACTTAATCCTTTCCCGTGAAAAAATCCTATTATATTTATAAATAATATATAACTGGGAGTTATTTTGTTTGGAAAAGAAATATTTTGCTATATATTGATTTGTTTTGTAAATTCTTTATATCAATGAGGGCTTCTTTCTAATATGCATAGAGGAAGAGTTACCATCTCAATGGATAATTTAGAATATTGATGTGTGTATATTATGAATAGTGTTCACATTTTTTGAGATTTTCAAGATCTGTTTGTGTTCATTGTATTAATCCAATATATTTTTATATGAAAATAAATCTTAACAACAGCTCAAATTCAAGTGAAAGATTGAAATATTTATTTGCTAAAGATCCTTCAGCTTAAAGAAGCCATTTTCAGTAACATCCGGCAAAATGACTTACAAATAGAACAAGCAATAATTTAAATACAAGAACATTTACAATAGAATAAAATAAAGTGGTTAAAGAACAAAAATAAAAATTATAGAATCATATATAATAAAGGAATAAACGTGGGGTGTTCATGTTTCTGCGCATGTGCGAACTCCTGTGCCAGAAGCAAAAACATTATATACAAGGTTAAGGTTATGCTGAATAAATGAAAAATCTCAAATTTGACAGATAAGAAACAAATGTTTCGTTTTTGGTCTATTTGGGCACATAGTGACCAGAGGCTAACTAGTGTATACATAAGATGAAACAAAATAAAAATTAAACTAAACAAAAATATATAATTGTAAAATATAGGACAACATATTGGGCCGATTGTTTAAACGCATTCTAGACCTCGGCCGCGGTCTGAACCATGGTTTTATAAAATTTGCATTGCATAAACAAAGCGTCTTAGCAGACGCGTCTCAGACGAGGTCTAAAAAACCGGTTTCTAAAGTATATTTCTAGACCAGCCACGCCAGATTTAGAATCTAGGCCGTCTCTTCTTGCACATGTGTTAAATTTTCATATTTTGTAGAAACCTCAATATTTAATTTGAATTATTATTCAGTGAAATATCATTTAAATAATATATTAAATGTTTTAAGTGTAATTTAAAACATTCTTCACTTTGAACTTCTGCCGTATTACTGACGTCATCGATAGAGCCCGAGATACTGATTGGCTGAAAATTTTCAAACGATGGGGGCGCGTAGGAACTGTAGTAACAGCCAAGTTTTAGCCGCTGACTGGTATAGTCAACATCTTTGCAATGCTTATAAAACTGCGATTTATCTGAACGCCATCTAGATCCAGTTTTTTGCTGTTTAAACCATGGACTATAGAAACTCCGTTTAAACAATCGGCCCATTGTATTTATAATGTGTTTTAAGAGGGCAGGATGACTTCAGGGGGGTTGTCATTAATTACATAACTTTTTTTAATGTATTATTTTATAGAAAGGGTCTCAGCTAACCTAATTTCAGATGTATTATTAGTAGGTTGTATAATTTTAGATCTATCCCAATAAATATTAATGTTATGTTCATAGAAGGCTTTTGCAAATGCGGTGTTGAGCCTAACATTTTGTATATCATATTTATGCTCAGTAATTCTAATTTCTAATGAGCAGATTATACTACCTACATAACACATACTATAACAAACACAAAATAATCCTTCTGAACAAAATAATGAGATTTTCCTACACTCTATACTGTTTACCTATGTCATACAACCGTTAAAGAAAGCCTTAAAAAAAAAAATTTAATTTCTACCTTTTAATAGACTAAATACTATATAATGATTTAAAGAATATTAAGCCTCCAATACTAATGAAACAAAGGGCAGATGTATATCTAATACCAATATACAATAATGATCTTGGTAGAAATGAAGTGTGTGTAGGTAGTACAATCTGCTCATTAGAAATTAGAAATGTTGAAATTAATGGCAATCCCCCTGAAGTCGTCCCACCTTCTTGGGATGCATTATAAACACAATATATTGTCCTATATTTTATAATTATATATTTCTCTTTAGTTTTAATTTTTATTTTGTTTCATCTTATGTATACATTCTATAATTTTTATATTTGTTCTTTAACCACTTTATTTTATTCTATTGTAAATGTTCTTTTATTTAAATTATTGCTTGTTCTATTTGTAAGTCATTTTGCTGACTGTTACTGAAGATGGCTTCTTTAATCTGGAAAATCTTTAGCAAATAATAAATACATCAATCTTTCGCTTGAATTTGAGCTGTTATTAAGATTTATTTTCGTATGAGAAGAAATGAAAAGAATTTGAATTTTTTATTTGAAATAAAAGAATATATTTATATAACAATGCAATGTGTGTTTATTGCTTTTTTATGCTTATCTTATTTAAGTGTGATTTTTAAGATGATATTTAAATATTTACAAATGTTTTGTAATATTTATTTAATTTATATGAGCTCAATGTACTTTTATTATGAGAAACCTAAGAACTTGTATAGATTTCCTTCATAGATTAATTTTGAAACGAAATTATTCAATATGTTTTCTAATGCTGTTATATTTATTAAGCCAAAATTTCAATCAAATCTATCTTAGAAAATATTTCTACAAGCTGGATTAGGTGGTCTGTTTCTTTGAAGATGAGTAGATTTGATACCATTCATGTAAATGAGATGCAAAAAAAAAAGATAATTTTTATTATAAAGCAATCTAACTAGAGGACATTCATCAAATAATCTAATGAGATGGAAAGAGTTGAAAAATATAGATTTGAGATTGAGCTGTATGAAATGGTCTGGAGTAAATAAATGAATATGCTCTTGAGAAGTATGTTTGAGTGAAAGAATCACATTGATTCTTTTGCATTATCATTTAAATATTATTTAATGATTCAATTATTTCATTTTTAATGACTTTAAGATGTAGTAATATATGGAAGTTAAAAGTTTAAATAAAAAAAGAAATATTTATAATTAGTTTAACTCTTCCAAACTTCGCAAATATCAAGTATGTTTTTAGACTGCTGTTCATTTTTTTTTCCTATAATATTTTGATTCCTTAGAATTTATTATTTCTAATTCACAAATTTTACTAAGAATGAAACTTACACATTTTCTGTTGTTAGAAATTTTTATGTTATAATATAATTCTCTTATATTCATTGAAAATAAATTTATAAATAAATATTCTGAGTTTCATGTTTTTCATATATGCATAATAATTAATTTTAGTTTAATGTTACTTCCAAGAAAAAAATCAAATATATTTTTAAAGTTAAATAAGTTGAATATTTCAAATTTATAAATAAATAATATTTTTTTATTCATTATTTTTTAGAGTAATTATTTTGATTAAAAATTTTATAGAAGTTGATCAGCCAGTTGGAAGAAAACAATTGTGTGATAGAAGTCATGCTGCTATTGAACGAATGCTTCAATTTGGTCGAGAATTACACGTAATGAGTGTCCAGTTGAAACGGGAGCATGGCACAAATGAAACAAATAAAAAGTTATTACAGGTAAAAATAATTAATACAGTATAAAAATACAATAATACATCTTTTAATACACATTTAATACAGTAATTATTTAAAAGGAGTAAGTTTTATGCTTTTTAATATACATTACATTATTACTTGTAACTTTATCTAATAGAGTAAACTCTTAATTATTTAGATTAATTAGGGTGGTCAATGACTGGGAATTCCAGGAAAACAGAATTGTTTATGAATTTTTTTAATATATTGTTAAAAATTAAAAACATAATGCTAATTTCATTGTGATTTGAAGTGTAATAAATTTTGAAAAGGCAAGACGTTACCAATATTGCTCTGTATTTCTATTTAAATTTTAAGGTATCAATACATCTAAGATTAATGGCAGTTTGTACATTATGAAAGACACACTACTGGCTATTGGCTACTTCATGCTAAAATTTTCATCCTAGCATAGATCTTAAATGGAATTATTTTTTCAATAAAAATATTCTGTTCATATTCCAAGCATACTCCATCCTTCCAAAGAAGACTCATAGGCACATTCTATTTAGACTGTATTTAGGAGTAATAAGTAGTAATTCATTAATCTGTTTCTTTTTATTAATTGCATCTCTTACAGCATGCAGGCTTAGCCAAATTATGGCTACAAATCATCTATCATTGCAAGAAGTTTTAATAGGGTCCATATAACTTTAGACTTTTTTAAACAAACACCGTCTGGATCTAGTGAAAAGCTAAAAGCAATGCTTTAAATTTTATCAATATAAAATAATTTTTAGTATATCATATTAAGTAATTTTGTGATAAATAAATGCATTATTGTATATATGTGCAAAATTTTCAATAAAAAACAATTATATTTATAATGTAAGATATTATTCATGATAAATGTTTTGTTCAGCAAGTCTTTTCAGCAATGGCTAGCAAAAAAATAATAACAAATAGAAGGTTTTTAATCATGATTTAAGATCCCTGAGGAGAAAGTGATGCATTTTCAATTATTTTCAGCTGTTTTAATTCTTTTATTATTTGGATTTCAAGCATCAGATCTGGCATTTTCTGTCATTTGAATATTCTTTTCAAATATAAATATCACAATAATAATAATAATAATAATAATTAAGGTAGAATAAAAGTTATAGCAAGTTGAATTTTTGCCAAAAATGTTTGTTGTCATAAGAGAATCAGTGCCTACTGTAACATGGCTAGTCACTGCTGCACCTCATGTTTAATTAATCTTTTTAAGTTTCATTGGTATTAGAGGGCTGATAAATCTGTTTCTGAATTACTGAATACTTTATTTTTTTGATTGTAAAAAAGTTATTCATGTAAATTTTGCAAAAAATTTTCTCTCTAATTAATGAAAGTTTTGGAATTAAAGAAAAAATCAAGATATTATAAACTACTATATTGCATATAATAACTTTAACAAATAATGTATTTTTGAGAATTCCTCAAAATGGCATTCTATAAAGAAATCCTTTGATATTTTAAGATGATTTGTTTATATTTATTGTTGAAAGAGATTGAGAGATTGTTATAGATTTGTTTCTTGATATTTTAAGAGAATTTGAGCTTCAGTTAATTTCAGCAAAAACTTTTTGAAGTGTAAATTTTATTGTCACATTTTATATTTTTTAATGGGATTGCATATTATATGTTTTATTACACATGATGATTGTATTTTTATTGTTTGAATGGTGCATTTTTCAGTATCATGCAAATAATAAATAAATAAATCAGCTGATTATCTTTCAAAAATTTGCTATCAGAAAAAAGCTATACAAAGAGAACTTAAGTTTGTTTCTAAAGTATAAATTTCCATATCATCATTATTTATTCATTTGGAGTAAATTAAATGCTATATATATAGGTAGGCCTTGATTAGTGCGAGTTCGAATAATGTGATTTCGATTAGTGCGACTTATAAAAATGAAACCATTTTTCAGTTAGTGCGAGCAAATATTCGATTGGTCTACACTTACAACTCGCATCAGTTAGTGAGAGCAAATATTCAATTAATGCGAGTTGTAAGCATAGACCATCTTACTAACAAAGCTCCGCCTCCTTTTATGATGTCAATTAACAAATTATCTTACTAACAAAGGTCCGTCCCCTTTTATGATGTCAATTAACAAATTAAAGTTACTAACAAAGATCCATCCCCTTTTATGATGTCAATTAACAAATTAATGATAATACTAACAAAGCTCTGTCTCCTTTTATGATGTCAATTAACAAATTACCATTAATATTAGGTTAGCAAAACCGGACGAGGAGCAGTCCAAGAACAGTCACTTGGCTTTGAAGGGGTGAAACATCAGAAACTTGGGCTTTTTTCTGTTAACTGTTTAACATTATTGTACTATTATTTAGCTTTGCTATCATATACATACAGTATAGTACAGAATTTTCTTGTTAAAAATTTCTCATTTGTTCATTAACTTAGCTTATTAGTTCTATCAGGAACTAATTTACTGATTCAATAAAGTTGCAATGCTTAATCGCAAATCGGACTATCCACTCAATTCTCAACCCAGAATTGGCAGCCAGGCGGCACTCAACTTCTGCTTTCGATTCGCTATTTTGGTTTCGATTTGGCGGTTGATGATGGTATGAGACGCAATTCCTGGTAAGTTATTAATTTAGATGATGAACAATAATGTAAAATACGAAAATAAATATTTCTTAAACAGTTAGTGTTAAGTTAGTATTGTGGTTATTCATCGTGAGGTTAGCTAATGGCCAGAATCTCACAAAGCAAGAACCAATTATCATATTTTACATATAGTTAATACTTCGAATAGTGCGAGAAATTCGTGGAACCAATTATTTGCACTAATCGAGGCCTACCTGTATATATATATTATCCAAAGTTGATATTTTTTTAATCTTTGCAAGCATTGATTATAGATAATTTGCTTCTAATAGTGAATGAACAACTCATAAATTATATCACACTATTTCAATAATTTTTGATCCCTCCATCCCATGTCATTTCATTTTTCATCGCACCAAGCTTGACCCGTCACCATGACATCACATATTTCAAGACTTCCTTGCTTTCTACTTAAAATCTTTCTCCCATTGTTATATAAAAATATGAAAATTTTATAAAATAATAGGAAATAGAAATTATTTTACACAGATGCTTTGCTATAAATATTCTTTAATTTTCGAATAAATCTTCAAACAACTGATTATAAATATCTTAGAACTAGATATGTTTATATTTTATAATTAAACATATTTCCAAATATATTACATTAGTCTTTATTTTTTAAATAATTAAGTACTATATAAACATTTTCTATTTGAGCTATTGTAAATGAAAGTGGTTTAAGTCCATTTTTTAAAAAAAATCAAGTTAGTGATGACATTAGCTACAATTCTATATGATCTTTTTATTTTTAAATGATTTGCATTCAAGATCTTCAAAATCACTATGATTTTGTTTAATAGATAATTAATTTGTGCACGAAATTGCAAAAAAAATTTGTTTGGAAGTGATTTAAGTCCATTTTTGAAAATTTTTAATTGATATGTAATATGTTATCTAATAAAATAATGGTTAGGTGCCAGATTTACTTTATGATTGCATTACTTAATTACTATAAAAATCAACAATGAGTATAGAAAAGCAAAAAAATTTAAAATTTAGATATTTCCTTATAGAAAGTGCTCATAAAATAAGTGCTTTGGGGAAGACCAAAAAACTTCAATAATCTTAGTAAACTTACAGATCTTTAACAGGAACTAATTTTTATTTTAAAATAGTTCCTGTTAAAGACCTGTGTTTTCGGTCTTACTTTGAGACCCTCATAAATAAACATATTCTTTTTTAATGAATGTTTTAGAACAGTATACTTCTTTCAGAATGCACATATTTTTTTAAAATTTTTTGAATTGTTCTTGTTTTTAAAAATTTTTTTCACGTATCCTTATTGGTTATTAAATAGATATAATATTCATATAAAAAACACTTTTATACAATGCTTGTACAAAAATTGGTGGAAAAAAGTTTTTGTTGTATATATATGATCTATTCGTGTTCATGCGATATCATTTACATATTAGACTTTGCGCACCATTACCATGACATCAGGAGGATTTTGGGATTGTTGTCGTTAATTAAGTTCATCTTTACTTTTCTTTTTTCTATTTCCAAGGCCTCGGCCATGTTGCTGCCTATGTTACTCGCGATACTCATTGTTTTGGAACTGTCGCAAGCAATGTAGGTGGCAACAGAGCCAAAACCTCGGAAATAGAAAAATAGAGATGAACTTAATTAATGACAATGATTCCAAAATCCTCCTGATGTCATGGCAATGGTGTGCAAAGTCTAATATGTAAATGATATCGTATGAACACAAAAAGATCGTATATATATATATGACAAAAACTTTTTGCTGCCAATTTTTGTACAAGCATCGTATAAAAGTGTTTTTTATATGAATATTTTATCTATTTAATAACCAATAAGAATACATGAAAAAAGTTTTTAAAAACAATAACAATTCTAAAAATTTTAAAAAACTATGTGCGTTCTGAAAGAAGTATACTGTTCTAAAACGTTCATTAAAAAAGAATGTGTTTACTGATGAGGGTCTGACAGTAAGACTGAAAACGTTTTAAAATAAAAAATAATTCTTGTTAAAGAGTTGTAAATATACTAAGATTATTACTAAAGAACAGAATGATAAACTTTAATAATATTGAACTAACACCATTATATAAAAATGTAAGACCAGTTTCAACATGATGGGAGTTATTACAGTTTATACCTCCTGTGCACCTTGATTATTTCAAAAGTCTTGCACATATTCAAGATGAGGAAAAGAATGAATTATAGATTACCAACAATAATTTGATTTCAATAAATTAATGAATATTTACCTCTGTGAAACAAATATATATTATTTTCTATAATGTAATACTTCTTACTGTAAATATTAAATAAAAGTAAACTATAATTTATCTTACTCATTTGGCTTACAGTTTATTTTTATTTAATATATTTTTTTTCTTGTTAGTATTATCATTTTTTATAATTTCTGTCATTTAATTTTTTGTAAAAGTTATTTAAAATTTTTATTGTAAAAATAATAATTAAAAGAATCACAAAACAATGATATTGAGTATATCTAATGAAATTTTATACACAACATGTAATTAAAAATAATAGTATGGTAATAACACAAAGTGGACTTGTGACTTTTCAAAAATAAAAAACTCATTTAATTACTTTTGAAAGTGGTTTAAGTTCATTTGTGACCAACAAGAATATCATATTTTTCAAATAATGTCTATAAAATTGATTACATAATAAATTTGAACACGCTTAAAATCAGAAAAATATAATACCAACATATTAATTTGATTCTAATTTTGATGACCAGAAATTTAAGATGACTTACTATATATTAAACAAATATGGGACATTTATAAATTTTTCAAATATAGCATCAAAGATATAGTGTCGATATTTAATATTATATTTCATACACATTATATGAAATTTTGTAAGCATATAATCAATTAAGACAAAAATTGCTTGATTTTTTTTTTCCTTTAGAGAGTGATTTTGCTCACTATTTTCAGGAAGTTCTTTATTATAATGAAGGTTTACAATGAAAATTCCATGAAACTAAATTTTGAGTTAGCATTTGTTTTTTATTTCTTTCACAATTTTTCGTTCATTATATGAGATCGGAGAAACACGGTTTTTATACCTGAAATTTTAGCCATCAAACGAAATATTTGGTATTTTCTGATAGTGGCAACTCTTCTGAATAAAATGAGGTATGAAAGAATAAAATCGAACAATAATTTTAAAAATTATTGATAAAAAACGAAGTATTATGTAACTTTAGTTAATTAACTAACTAAATTAATTAAGTCAGAAATTGACAAAAATGTATTAAAATATTGTCATTTTTTTAATAAAATATGTTTATTGATATGTTTTTTCTTCATTTCAATAATTTTTATTTTAATATTTTATAAATTTTCGAATTTATAACAAAAAACATAACACGAAAATCGTCCACAATCCTACATAAATAGCTAAAACATTTTCTACTCTACTCTAATTGGCCTTCAGATAGTTTGTTGATGCCCTACATCCAATACCACAAGCAGAGCGGTAAAGTAGGCTTGGCTATAATTTCCCGGGAAACAACTGGCCGTCATAAAACAAAGTGCCCAGCCCCCTTTTATTGCCTACGGTTGTTTACGATTTTCTTGTATTTTACAAAATTATCTGTAAAAGTAAAGCAATAAATGACCAAATAAGTAAAAATATTCTATATTTTAACAGAATTAACCAAAATTTTCGTATTATCGGCAAAATTTTTTCAATTTTATGAATTTTGCAGTTCATCATAGTAAAATTCCAAAAATAAATTTTTCTCACCCCAAAATCAAAATAAGATTACTAAAATGTAATTTTTAGCAAGTGTTATTAAACAACATCCCAAAGTGTGGTACGCGTACCCCCAGGGGTACGGGAAGAGTTTGGTGGGGGTACGCGTTGCACCGGAATTTGGTGGGGATATGCACTGCACCGTGCTTAGCATCTTCTATTTCGTCTTCATATAACTGGCGAAAACGCTTACGACTTGTAGAAACAGCCATAGCGAACTCCGAAAACAAAACCGTAACTAGTCGCGTGGATGCCGATTAGGCGCCACTCGATTTTTTAAAATTAAAATATTTATCGAAGCGTAAATTTTTATTGCACATACACAAAAACATATTAATTTAGGAATACACAATAATTTTATTTTTCGTTTATTATTATTTTATGTACCAAAAAGAGAAAAAATAAATATATTTTGATTGTTATTAAAATATCAATACATCCATTTTTTATGACGAGGGGTACTCAGCGTTACGAAAATTATAGAAGGGGTACACATATGTCAAAAGTTTGGGAAACACTGTTCTAGACATTTCTTCTTTGTTTTCTGATGTATATTTAAACTTGGAATGTGAAAACAGTATCAGTAACTGATGTTTTGCTTTTCACTTTTATATGCATGTTTAAAGTAGACATTATTTTTCTGTAATACAGTAATTTTGCAATCATGTTATAATTTATATATATTATAGAAATAAAAAAATTTTTTCATTTCAAAAACTATACTAAATCTTGTATTTCATTTGAATAAACTATCACACACACAAATATTGTATGTCTTAACTTTTTCAGCTATTTCTTTTCTAACAGGTAGATCATTTAAAATGTGTTTTCTGTTGATGGTTTAACTGCAAAGTAGGTAACTAAAGTTAACATAGCCAGAAATATAGCAGAAAATCATTTTTAGTAATTCCAGTGACTGTAAAAAAATATTTCATTCTGAATAAAAGTTACTTATTGTACACACATCAAAGGAAACTAGAATCACTGGAGATAAATGTCAAAAATTTGAAATTTTAAAATTCTGAATAAAAGTTACTTATTGTACACACATCAAAGGAAACTAGAATCACTGGAGATATTTAAAATTTCAAATTTTTGACATTTAAGTTACTGCTGATAGCCCATATTCCATAAAAATTTGAGCTTTGTACACAAAATAGCTGTTTATATATTTTTTCAATTTTATAGAGACATATTCTAAAGAAAATAGAAGATACTGCAGCTTTATTTATAGAAAACTATAAACATATGTATTTTTAAGAATAAGATTTTAACAAAATATTGAAATATCACAAGTCTCATTGATAACATTACCTATGTTCAGAAATTGCTAACTACAGGTCAAAATCTTTAACTTAAGCAATATTCTCAGTTGTAGTCAAAATATTGAAATATCACAAGTCTCATTGATAACATTACCTATGTTCAGAAATTGCTAATTACAGGTCAAAATCTTTAACTTAAGCAATATTCTCAGTTGTAGTTCTATAATAAGTTGGCTATTAGTAAGAAGTTATTTTTATCCCATTAATAATTTCTACAGACTTTTTTTAAAGATTTATATCCATTTTAATGGGGACTGTGAAATCAAACTATTCTTTATTAAAATTTTGATATATGGAAAACTAACATATAAAAGACTATCACATAATTGGTTATTAGTAAGAACAAGTTATTTTTATCCCATTAATAATTTCTACAGACATTTTTTTAAAGACTTATATCCATTTTAATGGGGACTGTGAAATCAAACTATTCTTTTTAAAATTTTAATATATGGAAAACTAACATATAAAAGACTATCACATATTTATAATTATAAAATAGTTTCTTAACCTGTATATTTTTGTCAAATTTAGAATTTTATTTTTAATTTCTGCTCCTCTTCTCTGAATACCAAGATCAGCCAGTTGTGTCGACATCTTGTTGTATATATGTGAATTTCTTCTCTGACCTCTTAATTGTGGAAGATTTTCTTTCCATAATTCAATTAAAGCGTTTACTTCGCCATCTGACCAGTTTTCTGTTCTTTTTTTGTGTTCAGACAAACTTGCCACGTCTACGATATAAGGGGTACTTGTGCCTTGGCTATCGTTTTTCTCCATTTCTTTAGAAGGAATAAAATCATATTAAATTACAATTAAAGTTTTAAATATGTTAAATATAAGTAAATGTATGTAAAATTAGAATGAAATTTTTTTCAAACTGCTACTTACAAGTTCTCACCGAGCAATATAATTTCCAAAGCGAAAGGGAAAAGATGGCCGACACTTTGTTTCATCCGGAACTAATCTTCTTTGTCCCTAACCATATCCAATCACTAATGAGTTTCTGTTTAAACTCTTCTGCTCCTCTTCTCTGAATACCAAGATCAGCCAGTTGTGTCGACATCTTGTTGTATATATGTGAATTTCTTCTCTGACCTCTTAATTGTGGAAGATTTTCTTTCCATAATTCAATTAAAGCATTTACTTCGCCATCTGACCAGTTTTCTGTTCTTTTTTTGTGTTCAGACAAACTTGCCACGTCTACGATATAAGGGGTACTTGTGCCTTGGCTATCGTTTTTCTCCATTTCTTTAGAAGGAATAAAATCATATTAAATTACAATTAAAGTTTTAAATATGTTAAATATAAGTAAATGTATGTAAAATTAGAATGAAATTTTTTTCAAACTGCTACTTACAAGTTCTCACCAAGCAATATAATTTCCAAAGCGAAAGGGAAAAGATGGCCGACACTTTGTTTCATCCGGAACTAATCATCTTGGTCCCTAACCATATCCAATCACTAATGAGTTTATGTTTAAACTCTATAGACCGTCCTCGTTCAACTTAAGCCGGTATGCACTAGTGCGTGACGTTTTCAATCGAGTTTGGCTAACCTTGCCCCTTTCACATTTATGAGATTAAACAGGTTTTACGACTTGAACTTGTTTATATTGCATAGTGTAAACAGGTTATTATTAGATATATATTTTGTACAAACCTGAGTTTGTAATATACTGAGGTTCTTCTACCTCAGTTTCAATTGTGTGAGATTGGCCTAAAAACACAGTATCACCTAATAGTGATAATATTCTTTCCTGAATTGTGCTTAATTTATCCTTCATTATGCTTCCACCGCCAGTCTGTTGCACTATGCCTTCTTTTTTTGCTGCCTTATCTTTGGCATTTCTTTTCATGTCTAACCAACACTAAAAGCATTCTGAATATTTTTTCATTTAAACTTTTAATGTTGTGTTAGTATAATACAGCATATTATGTAAATATTCACATACATTGTATGTGAATATTTAAAACAATAAAAATTATATATTTGACTTACTTTTTTCTGTTCGGTGACCATTTTTTGGCACCAGCACATGCATTTAATTTCTCAGAATCCTCTCTCCATAATCCATTCAAATCCTTTTTTGTTAAACTATTATTAAACTTGCAGGTTTTTTGGCACCAGCACATGCATTTAATTTCTCAGAAACCTCTTTCCATAATCCATTCAAATTATTTTTTGTTAAACTATTATTAAACTTGCAGGATAGCAAGTTTCGATTTTGTTCAATTAAAAATACCAACATTTCCTTTTGCTCCTCTGTGATTTTTTTACTAACAAATGTAGTCATCGTGAAATTTTGCGATGTGAACAATGTGATCGTGAAATCGTAATGTGATATGAATTCAAATTACCCGTGCGACTTTTTTATCAAGTTAACTCGTTCCTGTCTCATGATTAGTTGATTTGCCATAGCCACGATCCCAGATGCCTGATCGAGTCCAGCTTTTGTGAGAATGACGTATTTTCTCTCACATGTCGAGTTCGTGTAACGATTTCAACTCGAGACTACCAAATTTGTGAGTAGAAGCAACATGAGTGCGTTGGCTGATGTATGTTCGAGTACAACACGGGAGTTGGTGTAACGATTTCAACTCGAGACTACCAAATTTGTGAGTAGAAGCGACACGAGTGCGTTGACTGATATGTTCGAGTACAACACGAAAAAGTGGAGACTAGGGACCCCGAACGTCGTTCGTCATCCACTGTTTCCTCTCCCTCCAGAAAAACCTTTAAATCAGTCGTACACGCTTTTTTTTGTTCACTGCGTCTGTTCCGTACACCTGGACCAACATTGCATGCGTTTCTGTGTAGCAGACTAATCTGCATCGGTTTCTTGCGCTCCTTGCCACGTGCCGTCTCTCCATTGGGCATGCGCGTGGCCGCAATTTTACTTTTGAGATATCCATCTATTCACCGAACTTTTTTACGCACCTTGTGTTAACATAGTAACATATAATAATTTACTATCTTGTAATGTTAATTGAGTAATAGTTAACTATTGAAATTTTTAATAATTTGTTAAATTGAAGTATTTGGAATATCACGATCCTTATTTATGTTAAAAATATTTAAAATATGCAACATTACTAAGAGCAGTCAAGACCTATTAAATTACAGAAAATTATGAAAATACAGCCAAGTATTTAAAATTTTACTGGTCAGAATAAAATATATGTAATAAATATTTAATCCTTTACTTTGTACTAGTAAGTCTACGGTGGCATAACGGTTACCTTTGAGGTCTTTTTTTTCTTGAAAGAGCCAGAAATCCTCTGGTGCTAAATCTGGTGAGTAGGGAGACTGGTAGAGGAGTGGAATGTTCGTTTCTGCGAGTCATGTCCGCACAACAAGCGGACATGACTCGCAGAAGTGTGGGTGAGACATTATCGTGATGCAGTGTCCATCCTCCTTGCCATTTCGCGGATTATTTTCTTCGGATTGCCTCCCTCAGTCGTTTCAAAACCTACGAGCCAGAAATCCTCTGGTGCTAAATCTGGTGAGTAGGGAGACTGGTAGAGGAGTGGAATATTCATTTCTGCGAGTCATGTCCGCACAACAAGCGGACATGACTCGCAGAAGTATGGGTGAGACATTATCGTGATGCAGTGTCCATCCTCCTTGCCATTTCGCGGATTGTTTTCTTCGGATTGCCCCCCTTAGTCGTTTCAAAACCTGCATGTAGAAAGGGCCGTTAACAGTTTGTACAGCTGGTACAAATTCATGGTGCACCACACCTTCGTTGTCGAAAAACGCAATGAGCAACATTTTTGTTTTGGATTTGACATGACGTGCTTTCTTTGGTCGAGGAGAGGACGTTGTGTGTCATTCTGATGACTGCATTTTTTCTCCGGGTCGTACGCGTACACCCAGGTCTCATCACCAGTAACGATTCTCTCAAGAACGTCGGGTCCTCTGTGCTTTTCTCAAAACAGTCAAGAAACGAGTTTCCATTTGATCCGGATTCAGCATCCGCGGAAAAAACTTTCCACTGACTGATACGTTTCATCTTCAAATCATCTGACAGGATTGCATGAATTGATCCATCAGAGATCCGCAATTTTTGTGCCAACTCGTCGATGGTCAATCTTTGGTCTGATCTGATTAACCGTTTCACTTGCTCGACTATTTCTTCGTTTCTGGAGGTTGATGGTCTTGCACTGCGGTGCTCGTCTTCCATCGATTCCTGTCCATCCCGATATCTTGAAAACCACTCGTAAACCGCTGTTTTCTTTAAAGCAGCTTCCCCGTAAACTGTTTGTAAGGCTAACAAAGTTTCTGCAGATTTCCCCAATCTGCACATGAATTTGACTGTTTTCTTTAAAGCAGCTTCCCCGTAAACTGTTTGTAAGGCTAACAAAGTCTCTGCAGGAGATTTCCCCAATCTGCACATGAATTTAATATTCGCCCTTTGCTCGAATTGCGACATCGTGCCAACAGATCACCACACTCTTCTACCTGTAAATAAACAAAAAAATTATGCAAATTATTTATACTAATACGAGGGGCAGCAAAACAGTTATAACGAAATTCCGGGAACTTTTTCCCTGCCCCTCGTATTTGCTTCTTTATTGATTTCGTTATTCATAAAGCACTTCAAAACTTTTATTCCGATAATACGAGGGGCAGCAAAACAGTTATAACGAAATTCCGGGAACTTTTTCCCTGCCCCTCATATTTGCTTCTTTATTGATTTCGTTATTCATAAAGCACTTCATAACTTTTATTCCTATGTATAGAAATACCAGTATTTACTATCCATTATTATAAACAAAATACAAAAATGTTTTAATCTTATAAAACTTTTTTAAGATATCAAATTATACTTATTTATCCAAAGTATTTAATATAATTTATAACGAAAATAAAATAATATTAAAGTTTATTAATTCTTAATTACTTAGTGGGCAATAATTTATTTTTATTTTCTTTCACAAATCCCTAAACAAACCGACTCTAAAAATATGAATATTTAAGGTTAAATATGAATATTGCTCAAAAAAGTTTTCATTTTGTAATAAAATTTATATATTCATCATCATATTTGTTCATTCCTTTTAGAGGCCAAAATTAACCATTATTTATTAATCCATGCAAACGGAAAAATTAAATTTTCATTGTACGTCATATGCTTAAGCATTACTGTAATATTTTTGTGTATATGGACCTGAATATACATTGTTTTTAATTTTATTATTCTTTGTGCTATTTTGAAATTATTTCTATAAGTTAAATAATTATTACTTTATTTGAATAGCTCGAAATTAAATAAAGTTTAGATGAGCATTTTTAAAATTAAATATAGAAAAAATTCATTCAAATGTGTTTTAATTTTTATAGCAAAATTTTTCTAAACAAATTTCTTACTAATAAAACTTTTCATTTATTATTTAGTTTACTCCAAATTCACGAAAAATTTTTGTATATACAGCCACATTTGCAAATTTTTTCCTCTTTTCGGGAAAAATTTAGCATTTCTTGATAACTTTCCTGCAAATAACAGCTTAATTGCAGTGAAACCAATATTGAAGGCGCAACATATTTCATAATCAAATATTAACATATCGTTGAGAACCTTTTTGATCCCTCTTTTGAATTTTTAATGTTTTTATACAGTCCTTTGAAATTTATTTCGTTTGCACTTTAAATATTTTCATTTAGACACTCCTATTTAGCTTTTATCGTTGAGAACCTTTTTGATCCCTCTTTTGAATTTTTAATGTTTTTATACAGTCCTTTTGAAATTTATTTCCTTTGCACTTTTAATATTTTCATTTAGACACTCCTATTTATAGAACCGAAACAATTTAAGGCTAACTTCACATCAGATCCAAGCATCTAATAGTATTATTCTTTGTGCTATTTTGAAATTATTTCTATAAGTTAAATAATTATTACTTTATTTAATTTCGAGCTATTCAAATAAAGTTTAGATGAGCATTTTTAAAATTAAATATAGTAAAAATTCATTCAAATTAAAAGTTTTTCCAACAACGTTGTAACATTACAATTACAATCAAGTGTGCTATTTTTTATATGAAATAATTCACATAATAAAAGTCCTCTGTTTTGGTATAAAGCGTTATTAGGTCCATGATCAGCCATACCAATGATAAATTTAAATAACTTTTCCTCTTTTAAATTATAGTAGATTTATATTCTAACGGATCTTTTTATGCATTTGTAAATATAAAAATTATAGCATCAAATCCACACGTATTAATTAACTGTATTTTTTGTTTATTAATTCTAATAGGCGATGATAAATTTCCATTTAGAATTAATCCATTCTTTTTTCTTATTGATGGCCACAAATTTTAAAATATTAAAATGTGTTCCTCAACAGAAAAAAGGTTGAGAACCATTGCTCTAAATATTCATTTAAATTACATATAACATCTGACGTAATATTGATTGGTAAAACTGCAATATTTCTCATATTTTTAGCATGACACCTCAAACATGTCATTTCTTCCACTACACTTGGCATATCATTTAAAAGTTTTTCCAACAACGTTGTAACATTACAATTACAATCAAGCGTGCTATTTTTTATTTGAAATAATTCACATAATAAAAGTCCCCTATTTTGGTATAAAGCTTTATTAGGTCCATGATTAGCCATATCAATGATAAATTTAAAAAACTTTTCCTCTTTTAAATTATCTATAGTCGATTTATATTCTAACGAATCTTTATATGCATTTGCAAATATAGAAATTATAGCATCAAATCCACACGTGTTAATTAACTGTATTTTTTGTTTATTAATTCGAATAGGTGGTAACAAATTTCCATTTAGAATTAATTCATTCCTTTTTCTTATTGATGGCCGGTTATGAATTAATTTTATATCTGGACAAGGTTGGAGATATTTCCCACGTTTTTTGGGTAATGGTTGTTGAAAAATTTGTTGCGATGTTGCACTTTTATTTCCGAGACCTTTCCAGTTTTCCTCAGCTGCTAATGAATCAAAGTTATCGCTATTTTCTTTATTTAAAGATTCATCATTTTCTATTTTTTGTTATAGATTTTATTATTACTTTTCGATTTTATTAACTCATTATTGAAAACTGCCCGTCCAATTTTAGTTGTTCCTATAATAGTTTGGATGTGTTTTATAATCAACTCTCATTGGTCTACTATCTGATTCTAAAACGAAATTTTTTAAGTCATTAAAATATGCTTCTGAATTCGCAGAAGAAGCAACATTTTTAATGGATTTATAGTATTTTATCATAATATTTGTCCAAACAGGAAATTGTAAACTTAATTTTTTTATATTATCTGAAAGTTCAGGCAAAAAGTAAGGATTTACTTTTATTCCACTCTTCGATTGATTTATGTATTTTTCTGTATTTAATGGAATAGTTTCAATATAATTTTCAATGTTATCAGACTTATAAATAAAGAAATCCTCATCAATAATATCATTTTCATTAAAATTTTCTGTTGTATCTATGGCTAATGAAAAGGTCATAATTTTTTTCATGAGAGACATTTGTTGTAGATTACATTCAGAATTATCATCGTCACATTCACTCAAAGATACAATAAATAAGGAATACAGCATATTTTCAAATTGTTCAATATCAGTTATTGTAGTCATGATACCAATACACCTAATATAAAAATCCTTAATACGACTATTTCTGCCTGTAAAAATTTTCCATCTAGATACTAATTTAATTAAGTGAGCAATATCAACACGAAGAAAACACGATGGTAATTCATAATCTTTTTTAAATATAACATTAAAGCATTTTTTATTGTAGGTTTTGTAACTGCATTCATTAAATGCAAGAGAAACTGCATTTAGTAACGCCATAGACATATCCGTCACAGTTTCAGTTGGAATAGGAGCTCCTGATCGTAACCATTCTTTTAGCCAGTATGAAATAAAATTACCATCATGTTTCTCAGAAAGCATTTGGACTATCGGAATAATTTTACCTTGAAATGTCATAACACCTTGATATAAAAATATATGTCCAGATTTTCCATCAGGTGTATGCAATTTTTTGACAATGCTACCTGTAGCGTCTAAACTTAAAGCCATATTTTTTTTTAGTAAATCTTTATATAGATCTAGCTGAAATGGAGACCAGTACATTACATAAAATTTATCCAAAGCTATTTCTCTAATAGTTCCTTTAAAGTTTACATCATATTTTAAATTTTGCATAAACTTTATTGTTTCAAAAGATTTTGTTATGCCTAAATTTTCATCTGTTGCTTCTTGTCGGGCTTTTCTTAAGACAGAACTGGAATATAAATGTGCTGGCTCAGGATCGCCATAGTTCATATTTTCATTCGCCATCTTTCTCCTCCATACACTAGGTTTTGTGTGTATTATTTTATTTTTTATTATTTTCCTTTCTTTACCTTTCAAATGTCTTTTTCATCTATGTTCAATACCTTTCGTGTCAACTGTTTTTATCGATATGACAACTCCTGTATTAGGGAGAAGTTCATTTACTATCTGGCCTTCAAAAAATGCCCCACAATCTTTACATTTACCAAAAATTTTCAAATATACGCCACTTTTAGAAATTTTACATCTTTTGAAATGATAACAAAAAGGAAGTTTTTGTTGGTTTTTAAAACAGTAACTTGCATGTCAGAAAAGAATGCATTGATTATAAATTAACAACTAAATTATTTTCTAAATAATGTAATCTATCATAAATGATTTACATATAATAACGATACACTTAAAACTTTATTCTGGAATTTTAATGAAATATTTTTCATTTATTATATACAAATAAATACTGTATACAAAATATATACTATACTGTAAATCATATAATTTTACTCAATACAAATGAATTGAATGTAAAACATTCACTATGCTTTAAATGTTTAAAAAAATTAATCTTAGTAATAATGATTTTTTAATATTTATCGATAATAAAAAGCATTTTGACTATTGGAATATTTTTACCTTGAAATGTCATAACACCTTGATATAAAAATATTGTATATGTCCAGATTTTCCATCAGGTGTATGCATTTTTTTGACAATGCTATCTGTAGCATCTTAACTTAAAGCAATATTTCTTTTTTGTAAATCTTTATATAGATTTAGCTGAAATGGAAACCAGTACATTACATAAAATTTATCCAAAGCTATTTGTCTAATAGTTCCTTTAAAGTTTACATCATATTTTAAATTTTACATAAACTTTATTGTTTCAAAGATTTTGTTATGCCTAAATTTTCATCTATTGTTTCTTATCGAGCTTTTCTTAAGACAGAACTGGAATATAAATGTGCTGGCTCAGGATCTCCATAGTTCATTTTTTCTTTCGCCATCTTTCTTCTCCATACACTAGGTTTTGTGTATATTATTTTATTTTTTATTATTTTTCTTTCTTTACCTTTCAGATATCTTTTTCCTCTATGTTCAATACCTTTCGTGTCAACTGTTTTTACTAATATGATAACTCCTGTATTAGGTAGAGGTTCATTTACTATCTGGCCTTCAAAAAATGCTCATATAAATGTGCTGGCTCAGGTCGCCATAGTTTATTTTTTCATTCGCCATCTTTCTTCTATTTTTACCCGTCTCTGGGTTTAATGCAAGATTGCACGATCCAATCCAACATCGCTTCCTACAACAATAAAGTGTTTGTAGTGAAATTCGTTTTTTGCCATACCGAAATTCATTATATTCTTTCGTTATCGGAGCTATTTTTAACCATGTCTCTGGGCTTAATGTAAGATTGCACGATATAATGGGACATCGCTTTCTACCAGAATAAAGTGTTTGTAGTGAAATATCTTCATCTTTTGAATCATATTCGGTACTTTCATCATCTGAACTGCATTCAATGATATCATCAACTTTGATATTTTTCAATCTTTTTAATTCTGATAAAATATTTTCTTTGTCTTGCTGTACTCTTGCGAACAAATTATGCAGGAGTATTTTACCGTTTAAAATGTTGCAAATATCCAACCATACACGATCATTTCGTGGTTTCAGTGATCCGATATCATCTTTGAAAATATTAACCTTTGTTAATGCTTCTAATAGCTCAATTTTATTTACTGCTGGATGACGAGGCATTTTCTTTACCCTATATTATTTTTTAACAAAAAGTAAACTATTATACACATTTCAAATTAAGTAAAAAATTCTAATTCTAATGCACGGAAACGGTTTGTAGTGAAATATCTTCATCTCTTGAATCATATTCGTTACTTTCATCATCTGAACTGCATTCAATGATGGTATCAAGTTTGATTTTTTTCAATCTTTTTAATTCTGATAAAATATTCTCTGTCTTGCTGTACTCTTGTGAACAAATTATGCAAGAGGCCGTTTAAAATGTTGCAAATATCCAATCATACAGGATCATTTCATAATATTCTCTGTCTTGCTGTACTCTTGTGAACAAATTATGCAAGAGTATTTTGCCGTTTAAAATGTTGCAAATATCCAAACATACAGGATCATTTCATGGTTTCAGTGATCCGATATCATCTTTGAAATTACAGATATTAACCTTTGTTAATGCTTCTAATAGCTCAATTTTATTTACTGCTGACGAGGATTTTATTTTATTTACTGGATGACGAGGCATTTTCTTTGCCTTAGTTTACTTTTTGTTAAAAAATAAAATATTTCATAAATTTCAAATTAACCAAAAAATTTGTTAATGCTTCTAATAGCTCAATTTTATTTACTGCTGGATGACGAGGCATTTTCTTTGCCTTAGTTTACTTTTTGTTAAAAATAATATATTTCATAAATTTCAAATTAACCAAAAAATTATTTCTAATTCTAATGCACGTTATTGTTATTGTTAACTATTAAATTCTCAATAGATTTTTTATTTTGTAAAATAATAAAATAATTGAGAATTTAATTAAGTCCCATTATTTTATTATTATATTGATAGTTAATAGAGAGTATAGTCTCTATTATATTAGAGTATTAAGTTTCCCATTAATAATAATAAAATAATGGGAAACTTACACGGAAATTATTTATTGATTATTTTATTATTATAGTTAATAGAGAGTATAGTCTCTATTATATTAGAGTATTTAAGTTTCCCATTATTTTATTATTTTAATAATAATAATAAAATAATGGGAAACTTACACGGAAATTATTTATTGGTTAAAAGTAGCTAATTCGAAAGAAAATTATGCATGCATTTCAAATATTGATACCGGAAACTTAAAATTCGATATTTGAGCTATAAGAAAGTATCTAAAATGTGTAAATAAGATCAATTAAATCTGCCATGAATATAAATTCATAATTTTCATTTTTGAGTTTTTCGGAAGGTGGATGAATACTTTACTGAATGTCGCAGCTGTTGTATGATTATATGTTGGTATATTATACAAATTTTAAATTATACGATTTGTTTTTATTTAATCGAAACACTGCTATATCCAGACATACAGCCATGAATATAAATTCATAATTTTCATTTTTGAGTTTTTCGGAAGGTGGATGAATACTTAACTGAATGTCGCAGCTGTTGTATGATTATATGTTGGTATATTATATAATTTTTAAATTATACGATTTGATTTTATTTAATCGAAACACTGCTATATCCAGACATACATGTACAATGGCAAGTAGATTAAACAAATAATATTTTCAGATCAAATTTCAGCTAATAGTCTTTTCTGGAAGATAGTTTGTGTAAAATGAATATTCTAAGTGCGGTTTTTTACTACAGTACAATGGCAAGTAGATTAAACAAATAATGTTATCAGATCAAATTTCAGCTAATTTTCTTTTCTGGAAGATAGAATATTCATTTTACACAAACTAAGTGCGGTTTTCTTATTAAATTATTATAATTTCATAAAATACTTTTAATATTAATTCTAATAGACTATTATTTAAAATTACAACACAAAGAAACAAGTGTAAGGTTCCCATTATGATTAAAATAAAAATTGAAATGAAAACTATGATTTTATAACACTAAAAGTATATATTGTATTCTGAAATTACTTACCGTTTCAAAATTCGAATAAATTATAATGATGAAAATAATCCAAAATTTAAATTGTTAACTTTTTCTGCATAGTGTGTGTTCTAGTCAAAGTATTATTAAAACCAGGAAATGGTAGTACTAGTTTTTCCGAGACTTATAATTGAAATGAAAACTATGATTTTATAACACTAAAAGTATATATTGTATTCTGAAATTACTCACCGTTTCAAAATTCGAATAAATTATAATGATGAAAATAATCTAAAATTTAAATTGACTAGAACACACACTATGCAGAAAAAGTTAACAAAGTATTATTAAAACCAGGAAATGGTAGCGCTAGTTTTTCCGAGACTTATACTATATAAAAATTATGAAAAATTTTTAGCGTAAACCTAAAAAATTAATATTTTAACAAATTTTGCAACTACTTCAGATGCACCATTTATATTTTGCATTGCATTTATTGAAAACAATCAATGCAATGCAAAATATAAATAGTGCATCTGAAGTTGTAGCAAAATTTATTAAAATATTTTTTTAGGTTTACGCTAAAAATTTTTCATAATTTTTTGGAACTGCAAAATTTATTAAAATATTAATTTTTTAGGTTTACGCTAAAAATTTTTCATAATTTTTTGGACTAATGGAACAATTTAGACTGAAATACCGTAGTGTTCTCAGACGAAAAAAATCTTCTATAATGACGGAGCTGGTGATATCTGGGTGCATCGGTCAAAGGCAAAAAAATATGCTAATTAATACATTTTCCAAATGAGAGAGAGCGGTTGGACTAATGGAACAATTTAGACTGAAATACCGTAGTGTTCTCAGACGAAAAAAATCTATAACGATGGAGCTGGTGATATCTGGGTGCATCAGTCAAAGGGAAAAAAATATGCTAGTTAATACATTTTCCAAAAGAGAAAGAGCAGAAGATTTTCTGTAGGTGAGTTACTTAAGCATGCATTTCTTATGTATTATTCTAGCAAATAGTTTTTTGTAAAAAATCTTAAGAAATTACTTTCCTGACAAATTAAACCTTCTGTAGGTGAGTTACTTAAGCATGCATTTCTTATGTATTATTCTAGCAAATAGTTTTTATTTTTGTAAAAAATCTTAAGAAATTACTTTCCTGACAAATTATACATAATATAATATAGTTTGCCCATGCTTTCCATAATTTTGTAGAATAGACCTTCCATAACAGCATATGCCTATCAAGCCTTTCTTTTCACTTGTGTGAATAAATATCAAATATTTATATTTATTTGCAAATTAAACTTTGTCTCATGCTTTCCATAATTTTGTAGAATAGACCTTCCATAACAGCATATGCCTATCAAGCCTGCCTTTTCACTTGTGTGAATAAATATCAAATATTTATATTTATTTGGAAATTAAACTTTGCCATTGGAGAACCGTATATCATATCAATGCTTTCAAATACAGTAAAACTATTAGAGGTTAGAATTGTTAACAATTATAAATTGTTTGAGGATTGCTTTAAATATGGATTATTTCTTTGCGAAAAACCTCAACCAAAACACTAACACACACAGTCACACACACATACACACATTATATATCAGATGTGTAAATATGAAACCGGAATTTTTTAGTAAAAAGTACACGTTCATCGTATGATAATTGTTTAAGAGTATTTTATTCAAAGTATTGGCCATTTATTAGTTATACATTTTTTCCCATCTTTCTGGCAATGTGTGGATGCCATGCCAAAAAACTGTTTTTCTTTTGAGGCAAACCATTTATCTAGCCATTTTTGTACATTTTTATAGGAAGTGAAACGCTCCTCAGCAAGTCCGTGCCCCATCAATGCAAATAAGTGAAAATCGGACGGAGCCAAGTCTGGCAAGTAAGCCTCACATGAAAGTATTTCCCAATTAAGTGTTTCCAACGTTTCTTGGATCGATTTTGCTTTGTGTGATGGTGCATTATCATGATGCAAAATCACTTTGTGTTCATATTCTGGTCGTTTTTCATGCAAAGTTCGATTCAAACTGATCATTTGCTGTTGGTAGCATTTAGTATTTACAGTTTCACCTGGTGTTAGCATCTCAAAATAAATGAGGAGCCAAGTCTGGCAAGTAAGCCTCACATGAAAGTATTTCCCAATTAAGTATTTCCAACATTTCTTGGATCGGTTTTGCTTTGTGTGATGGTGCATTATCTTGAAGCAAAATCACTTTGTGTTGCCTTTTATCATATTCTCTCGTTTTTCATGCAAAGTTCGATTCAAACTGATCAATTGCTGTTGGTAGCATTTAGTATTTACAGTTTCACCAGGTGTTAGCAGCTCAAAATAAATGACACCCTTCTGATCCCATCAAACACAGAGCATTGTCTTCCATCCAAAGCGATTTGGCCTTGCAGTCGATGTCGATGGTTGTCCTGGATCAACCCAAGATTTTTTGTGCTTTGGATTCTCAAAATAGATCCATTTTTCATTGCCAGTCACAATTCAATGGAGAAATGACTTTCTTTTGTATCTGGCGAGCAGCATTTTGCAAGTGGTTTTTCGATTTTCCTGTTGTCTTTCATTCAGTTCATGCGGAACCCATTTTCCTAGCTTTTGGATCTTTCTTATGGCTTTTAAACATATGGAGATGGCTTCTCATGACAATTCAATTGATCTGTGAGTTATTTTTGCATTTGAGTGTCATTCTCATCCAACAATGCTTGCAATTCAGTCTTCAAACTTTTTTGGTGGTCTTCCACGTTCTTCGTTTCTCATTTCAAAATTGCCACTTTTGAATTTATTAAATCAGAGCAGCATTTTGCAAGTGGTTTTTCGATTTTCCTGTTGTCTTTCATTCAGTTCATGCGGAAGCCATTTTCCCAGCTTCTGGATCTTTCTCATGGCTTTTAAACATATGGAGATGGCTTCTCATGACAATTCAATTGATCTGCGAGTTATTTTTGCATTTGAGTGTCATCCTCATCCAACAATGCTTGCAATTCAGTCTTCACACTTTTTTGGTGGTCTTCCTTGTTCTTCGTTTCTCATTGCCACTTTTGAATTTATTAAATCACTCATAGCGTTGTGATTTACCAAGAGCATGCTCACTGTAAGCTTTGACAAGCATTTAATGTGATTCTGCAGCTGTTTTCTTCGAAAAAAATCAATGATGTCAGCAAATTGTAACATGTAGGCAGAAAAGTCGACATTTTTAACACGTAAAAAAAAAAAGTTATTGTATGAAACTTGTATGGTTATGAATTGGATGTTGTTGACAGATGTCAAAAGAAAGCAATGGCACCGATGACGCGGTTTGATGAAAGGTACATTGATAGATGACACCATTTGTTGGCAAATTCCGGTTTCATTTTTACACACCTGATATATATATATTCTTGTAATTGACAGATGTCAAAAGAAAACAATGGCACCGATGACGCGGTTTGATGAAAGGTACATTGATAGATGGCACCATTTGTTGGCAAATTCCGGTTTCATATTTACACACCTGATATATATATACAGTATATATTCCTGTTAAGTGATTCTGTAGAGGACAGAATTTTATACCTGTTTACGGACATTTTAATAGCGCAGAATAATCTGATGTCATTTCTACTAAATATACACATAAATGTATACGTTTGCACCTCTTAAAACAATAATTTTAGTCCGTCTACTGTAATCTATCTTATCCAGTTGTTTGCATAGTAAAAACAATGAAATAGAGCACGTATTTCCTGTTATTTTAAACAAAACGTTTCTTTTTTACAGTTTAAATGTGTTACTTTTCATGAGCGAATCAATTCATTAGCGTCATACCCACGCAGCCAATCACATTTTGTAGTTCTCTGCTAGCAAATCAGTGCTTGCTGTAATCTTTACTTGCTGCCAATAAGTTCGCTTTGCGATGATATTCATCATTGGAGAACAAAGAGCTAAAGTGAACATATAATACTAATATTTTTAGTCAACCATTTGCGTTTAAAGTACAGCTCAGACAAATGAATGAATTCAGGCAGTGCAATTCCTCATAATGTGTTTATTCATGCATCGGTTTGTTTCTGAGAAAAATGCAAAGATACAAGTTCTTCTTCCTTCACGTATTAGGCCTGGTAGCCTGTTACGGTCTCATACCATCTGCGATGAGGTCTACCAACGTGTCGTATTCCCAATAGCACGTATTTCCTGTTATTTTAAACAAAACGTTTCTTTTTTACAGTTTAAATGTGTTAATTTTCATGAGGAATGAATTCAGTAGCGTCATACCCACGCACCAATCATATTTTGTAGTTTTCTGCTAGCAAATCATTGCTTGCCGTAATCTTTACTTGCTGCCAATAAGTTCGCTTTGCGGTGATATTCATCATTGGAGAACAAAGAGCGAAGTGAACATATAATACTAATATTGTTAGTCAACCATTTGCGTTTAAAGTACAGCTCAGACAAATGAATGAATTCAGGCAGTGCAATTCCTCATAATGTGTTTATTCATGCATCGGTTTGTTTCTGAGAAAAATGCAAAGATACAAGTTCTTCTTCCTTCGCGTATTAGGCCTGGTGGCCTGTTACGATCTCATACCATCTGCGATGAGGTCTACCAACGTGTCGTATTCCCAATGGTATGTAGTCAGAATCTTTCTTGGAATTCTATTCCGTTCCATTCTTTGAAGATGGTCATTCCAATTTTTCCTATATTTGTGTATTTGATTAATTTTCGGTATCTCTAAGTTCTTCTATTATTTCACTATTTCTTTTATGGTCAAGATGTGTGTAACCTGCAGTCCTTCTCATGAAACGCATTTCTGCTGCAATCAATCTTTGTTCATATGGTCATTCCAATTTTTCCTATATTTGTGTATTTGATTAATTTTCGGTATCTCTAAGTTGTTCTATTATTTCACTATTTCTTTTATGGTCAAGATTGTTCATCTCTCTCTTTTTCAATGTCCACGTTTTACTTCCATAGGTCAGCACTGGTTGCGCCGATGTTTTATATGCTCTAATTCTAGTTTGTCTTTGAACTAGAGACGGTTTGAAGAATTGCTTAATAATACCTAGAGCCCTACAATGAGGTGTGAGGCCCGCAGGCCCGAGGACGTTGTTGACAGGCGTTGGCCTAAAGAGCGGAGAGACGCGCGTAAGGATGAGTAATGAGGTTCGGCAGATGGAACAGAGACAACGTTTAATTAAAAACAACTTCCTTTATTAGAGAGACTTCACATTATAATTAACTCTCAACATTTGAGAGAAAGAGATACCTGTTAAATCTTGATTATGTGATAATCACAATTTATCTTCGGCTGATCGTAGTAGGTTCAACACAAGATGTAACACAAAGTCTTTAGTCCAAATTATCAGTCTTTAATTTATACACAAACTGCGGCGCTTGATTATGATGATAATCACAATTTATCGTCGGCTGATCGTAGTAGGTTCAACACAAGAGGTAACACAAAGTCTTTAGTCCAAATTATCAGTCTTTAGTTTATACACCAGCTGCAGCGAGGTATTCAATGATGAAAGGGAAATTTGATGCACTAGTTGCTGACAGATGATCGGATTAAACAGGGCCTCCGAACCTGATACGATCTCTCGGTGTTACCCCAGAATAATCGGAAAATGGTTGATGATAGGAAAATTTGTTGTTGATGAAGATGAACGAGTTCGGCAAGCAAGCAAGTATAACAAGTGAGTAAGTAAGTGAAGTCAAGTCCCGATTGAGTGCACTAGCTGTTTTATACCGAGACCTTTTTTGACCCCTTTTTCCCGGGGATGTTTTCTCTTGCTAACAGTTGGTTCAGGTATCAATTCTTAGACTTTGAATTGATATCTGACTATTTCGTCGAAATTCAATATTTAAAAGAACAATAACTAAACATGACACGCCTATAATCATGTTGCAGCTTGATGACAAATTCCTTCTTAATTCTTCTATTTTTCTCGCTAGTTTTAATTATGTCTTGATTATTTTTTTTTAATTATATTCAGAGTCCCGGTACCGCCTATAATCATGTTGCAGCTTGATGACAAATTCCTTCTTAATTCTTCTATTTTTCTCGCTGGTTTTAATTATGTCTTGATTATTTTTAATTATTATTATTATTATTATTTTATTTATATTCAGAGTCCCGGTACTTTACATAGGAAAAAGACTAATGTCTTTTTCCTCATTGTAAGTTAAATTGTATCCAAGATAGGTAAAATTATTTACTTGTTCAATAATATGATTGTTAATACAAATTTTGCTTCTGATAGAGTTATCACCGATAAAAGCCATTATTTTGAAATCAAGTGGAGATGATGTATTGAAAATTGTAGATCTCTTTCCGTGGAGGTAAAAAGAACATGATCATCTACAAGTGTCTAAATCAATTCTTTCAATCTTGATACTTCCATGTACTATTAGTCTCCATCTTATTATAATGGCATTAATATATATCTTAAACAAGAGAGGTGAAAGAGGGCAAACCTGTCTAACTTGTTGATTTATATTTTTCCATTCTATAATGGCATTAATATATATCTTAAACAAGAGAGGTGAAAGAGGGCAAACCTGTCTAACTCCTTGATTTATATTTTTCCATTCTGATTATTTCATATTGACTCTAATTGCAATTTGGTTGTTACTATAGATATTAGCAATTGCCCTTAACAAAGTGTTAGGGGTCCATCATTTTTTAAAATGTCAAATAATTTATTTTTATTTACTTTATCAAATGCTTTAATGTAATCAATAAAAGCGAGATGAGTTTCAATATTGTATTCTCTATGCTTTTCAATTAAATTTTTAAGAGTGAAGTATCCATCAGCACAGGAACGTCCGCGGAGAAAATCATTTTGTTCTTCACCCAATTTTTCTTCATAGAAATCATTTAATTTATTTTTCATTATTTTACTATAAATTTTATAACCTGCATTTAGTAGACTAATTTCTCTGTAATTATTGCAATCATTTACTAATCTATAAATTACATAACATCCATTCAGAAGAGCATTTAAAAACGTTTAAAGGTTGGTTCTCACTAGCGCGGTTTCGGCGCATATAACCGTCTTATGACGTCATCCCATGCGGTCAGAGAGCGGTTTTTCGGCGGCGGTTCCATTCCAGTCGAAGCAGCTTCCGCGGTAGCTGACCGTTCTGATTTTTGAGCAATAGCGATGCTCCACAATTTTAGGTCAGATTTCAATACGACTGCTTATTCAGTTATTGATGACCTAAAACAGAAACTTTCACTTTATTTTCTATCATAATCATACAGTATTCAATAATAAAAATGGCGACACTCGTATAGACTTCCCACATTTCATTATATATAAACTTTCCCATAATGCGCTTTCAAGATAATGTACCGGTTAGTGTGAATTGCTCAGCGGTTTTTCGGCGGCGGAAAAGTAGAGCAGTAAAATACCGCTACCGCGCCAGTGAGAACCAACCTTAACTGCCTCGGTGGATTAGGTCCGTTCACTTTGTGCTTGTATCTGTTAAAGAAATACATGTGCCGTCAATATAACGAAGAATCAATGCATAAAGTGCTAAATTCGTCAGGTCAAGTTTTAAACTATTCGAACACACACAAAGGGATGCTACATATATAACTAGTGATAGGACAGCAGGATTTCATGTGTGTTATTTGCTGCATAGGAGTGAGGATGAGTGTTAATGTATTGATATTCATTAGCTGCAGATAATTTTGTCAAGGAATTTTTTGCATACTTATAATAAAATATTTTTATCATTGCAGGTGTATGGGGATGGATGATAGCCGCCGGACCAGTTGAGCTAGTCCAAATTGATGGGTACCTTACTGCTACGCAATACATTGATATTTTGGAAAACTCTCTTGTGCCTTCACTCCAGATGTTTGTAGACGCGGTGGTCTGTTTCGTGTAGGACAAGTCACCTATTCATATGGCACGCTTAACAAAGAATTGGCTACCCCAGCAGCATGTGAAGGTTATCGACTGGCCAGCTACAGCTGTAAATCTAATTTCCATCGAAACTTTGTGGGCGGACTTAACAACAGATACGTTAATAGGAAGCATACCAGATGAATTATGGGAAAACGTGTTTGAAATGGGAACATTTCTGGCAAACTGACAAATGCCAAGTTCTGGTTGAAAGTATGTCCAAAAGAATAGCTCAGGTTATCGAAAACCCAGGTTTTTGGACAAAATATTGATGGTAAATCAATATTAGTTTTTATCGAGTACTTATTATGTTTAAAAAATTGCAATTAATCCTCGAAAGTCTTGAGGAATAGTTATTTTGTTGTATAAAATAAAATATCTGGTATACACATCAGTCGAGTGTTGGAGTAATTTGTGTTTTGATTCTTACGCAATTATTTGTATAGTGCATATATGATAATATTTCCATTTATACAATATTATAATTGGTAATTCATTTTGATTTTCGTAGAATTGACATGAATATTTACTATAAACTGTAAACATTTCAGTCTGTAGAAATATTTATTCAAATGTCAGTTAGTCGAAATTCATTTGCAGTTCAGGCTTCATAAATCCTTACATCGAAGTCTGTAACAGGCAAGGTAACAGGATTACAGAGCGCTAAAATAATGCAAACATCAAAATTATTATAAATGAATTAAAAAAAAACAAACAATATTGGAATAAACACCGTCTTTTCGCTATTTTAATATGTGAAGTGTTGAGAACAGAGCACTATGAAAGAGTAAATGGACACTTTATAAACTTAAGAAGTCTCTGTTCAGTTAATTTCAGAAAGCCGTTATCGTGAATTATTGTATTTAATATATTATTATATATTTTTCCCAGCAACTCTAATAATTCGAATAGCCACTTTAAGAAGAAGGTGAGCAATGATTAAAAGGAAACAGCCAATCAAAGACGCAGAACAAAGTGTCCCTAAACAGAAGGATCTAATTGGACAAAGGTGTGAGATAAGTGATTATATATGCGATAGTAAAGCAAAAACCAAAAACACAGATAGCTAAAAATTTCGTTTTACGGAAAGTTTTGATATTTTTCTGTATTTTCCGAAAAATGTTTTAAGCACATCGATAGTACAGAATATTAAACGATTTTAACAAAAGAGAATTTTAGTAAAAATAACGATAATGCAAATTCTTGTATATTTTATTTAAAAACTAAAATATACCATAGCGATGACAGGATAATTAACATGAAACCTTTCTTATCCTCAAATGGACAGATCAAATTGTGCAGTTGTCTGAAAACATTTTATAGCATTTGCAAATTTATTTAACCCATTTGCAAATACATTTAAACCTTTTCAAATATATTTGGCATGTTGCCAAATTCTCGAGGTCATAGGTGTTTGTTAACTCGTCGAGTCCAGGAGTTTTTGTTGTTCCCAAAATTCCTTGACAATTATATCAGCCCAACCTGGTTGTAAAATGATATAATTTCGTTTTTTGCCATACCGAAATTCATTATATTCTTTCATTATTGAGCTATTTTTAACCATGTCTCTGGGCTTAATGTAAGATTGCGCGATAAAATGGGACATCGCTTCCTACTACAATAAAATGTTTATAGTGAAATATCTTCATCTTTTGAATCATATTCGGTACTATCATCATCTGAACTACATTCTATGATGGCATCAACTTTGATATTTTTCAATCCTTTTAATTCTGATAAAATATTTTCTCTATCTTGCTGTACTCTTGCGAACAAATTATGCAAGAGTATTTTGCCGTTTAAAATGTTAGAAATATCTAAACATAGAGGATCATTTCGTGCTTTAAGTGATCCGATATCGTCTTTGGAAATATTAACCTTTGTTAATGCTTCCAATAGCTCAATTTTATTTACTGCTGGATAACGAGGCATTTTCTTTGCCCTATATAATTTTTTAACAAAAAGTAAGCTATTATATAAATTTCAAATTAAGTAAAAATTCTAATTCTAATGCACGTTATTGTTATTAGTTAACTATTAAATCCTCAATAGATTTATTTTGTAAAATAATAAACAATGGGAAACTTACACGAAATTTATTTATTGATTAAAAGTAGTTAATTCGAAAGAAAATTATGCATGTATTTCAAATATCGATATCAGAAACTTTAAAATTCTCTATTTGAGGTATATGAAAGTATCTAAAATGTGTAAATAAAATCAATTAAATCTGCCATGTATATAAATTATTCCGTTACTTCAAAATTTTCGTTTTTGAGATTTTCGGAACGTGGATGAATACTTAACTGAATGTCGCAGCTGTTGTATGAATGTTGGTATATTATACAATTTTTAAATTATACGATTTGATTTTATTTAATCGAAACACTGCAATATCCAGATGTACTTTTAATGTATTCAATAGTACAATGGCAAGTAGATTAAACAAATAATATTATCAGATCAAATTTCAGCTAAAAGTCTTTTTTTATAGAAAGAATATTCACTTTACACAAACTAAGTGCATTTTTTTATTAAATTATTATAATTTCATAAAATAAAGTAACTTTTAATATTAATTCTAATAGACCTTTATTTAAAATTACAGCACAAAGAAACAAGTGTAAGGTTCCCATTATGATTAAAATAAAAATTGAAATGAAAACAGTGATTTTATAACACAAAGTATATATTTTATTCTGAAATTACTTACCGTTTCAAAATTTGAATAAGTTATAATGATGAAAATAATCCAAAATTTAAATTGAATACAAATTAAATTTAAGTTGACTAGAACATAAACTATGCAGAAAAAGTTAACAAAGTATTATTAAAACCCAGGAATGGTGGCGCTAGTTTTTCCGAGACCTAAACTATATAAAAATTATTGAAAAAATTATGAAATATTTTTAGCGTAAACCTAAAAAAATTAGTATTTTAATAAATTTTGCAACGACTTCAGATGCACCATTTATATTTTGCATTTCAATTATTGTTTTCTGAATAAAAAATAAATTGGGACAATATCATAGACTGGGCAATATCACTAATGCAGATACAGCTACGTCATCAATCTGATTTTTATTTCAAAAATAATTTAACAACAAATTTTATAACTGATTAAGTATTCGTTTCTATTAAACTCGAATTAAACTCCTGATTAAACTCCTGAATAAATATATGATATAATTTACCATTGTTTGAAGAATATTTTCTGATAGAAATACTGTTATAATGAATAATATATATTAAATTTTTTATTCAAAAACACAAAATTAATTGCATTAATTTCATTACTATTCCACAATTAGCTTATGGAATGTTAAAATTCCAGAATAAAGTTTTAAGTGTATCGTTATTATATGTAAATCATTTATGATAGCTTACATTATTTAGAAAATAGTTGTTAATTTATAATCAATGCATTCTTTTCTGACATGCAAGTTACTGTTTTAAAAACAAAATCTATTTTAATCTATAAATCTTTATAATTAAATGGAAAAATTAATTGTATTAATTTCATTACTATTCCGCAATTAGCTTATAGAACGGTGATGCAATAATTTTTTCACTATTGTATAAAAAGTAAATTAGTTCAAAACTTCCTAGTTTTATAGAATTTTCAGTTATAGGCTATCTTGAAAAATAATAAAGGCATTAAGTACGTTTTGTAATAAATGTTATTTTTCATATAAAATCTGATTTTTATTTCAAAAATAATTTAACAACAAATTTTATAACTGATTAAGTATTCGCTTCTATTAAACTCTGAATAAATATATGATATAATTTACCATTGTTTGAAGAATGTATTCTGGTAGAAATACTGTTATAATGAATAATATATATTAAATTTTTTATTCAAAAAACAAAATTAATTGTATTAATTTCATTACTATTCCACAATTAGCTTATGGAACGGTGATGCAATAATTTTTTCACTATGTATAAGAAATAAATTAGTTCAAAAACTTCCTAGTTTTATAGAATTTTCAGTTATAAGCTATCTTGAAAATAATAAAGGCATTAAGTACGTTTTGTAATAAATGTTATTTTTCATATACAAATATAATTGAATGATTTCAATAATTGTCATATGCTATTATAAAAAAACAAATTTTAATAGCTAAATTCGTTATCTCAAAATGACTCAATACTTACGACGATTTTGACTCATGGTAATCTATGTAACCATAGGATGATAGGAAGTCACTTTGCAGTTTGGTCCTGATATATCATAGGATGAGAATATATAGAGAAGAGAATATGGCACATAAATTAACAATTATTCACATTTATATACTGTACATAGAAAAAAACCGAAGCTTTGGGATCGCCATGGTACTATCGAAGCACTAACGATCGGCGAAAAATTTTTTAAAATTTTAAATAGTCTATCTTCCCGACTTTACGTACTTCTTATGTATAAACTTTAAGCCAAGTTTTATCATAAAATTATTACTATTTAAAAAAAAGAAAAATATATTTATATTAATAAATTTTGTATCATTTTTCGAAACAAACTCATTTTTCATGTTTTGCTTACTGCAGAGCTTCATGGAAAGAAACAGTACAAGTTTCCCATTGTAAAATATTAAGCTCGATAAAATAATTGTTAAAATTAATAAATAAATTAATTTAGTTATTAATTTTTACTAATTTTATGTTTACAGCAAATTTCTTTCAAATATATCTGAATGTAACTTATTATCTGAATTTATTAAGGATAATTCACTTACCTGCAAATTCACAGTTCGAGAAAAGTTTATTTGTAATCTATTATCAAGTAAAAGTAGAAAGTTTTATGTCAAGGAAAAATTGATTGTAAAGGTAAAATTCAAATATTTTTTTAATGACAACCTGTTTAATGGGATATTATCAAGAAATTTCATTGGATGACCAAATTCACATTAACATAATATAATTGTATATTTTTTAAGAAGGCTAAAAATTGGCATTCTTATAAAAAAAAAAATACCAATTTTAAGCATTGTTTATAGTTGTTCAAACAATGTACTGTATTACAATTTTTTCCCATACATCTCATCCACTAGATATGCCAATTTTTGTGTTTAGCTGTTAATCTTAAAATTTTGAAAATCGTTTCAAGGACATAATTTTACATTAAATCGTTATGGGTTTTCCATATTATAAAATTATATTTTATTTTTCATTGAGAAAATTCTGATATCAAACAGGTGCTAAAATGTATCTATTCCAATCTACTTCAGATAAAAAAGTAAATAAATATTTCATACGTTAAATATGTTAAAAAAATAATTATAATTACTCTAAAGTGAAGAAGCAGGAAAATTTTAAATACTGTATATAATAGTTAGAGAGATCATTAGAATTATCAAACAATCGATTTGCTTCATCCGAACATTAAGAAAAAGAAAAAGTCATGCGATGTAAAATGGAAACAACAATCTAATATTTTAAGTAAACTAATTGGAATTGATATTTTGAAAATACAACTTCAAGGATACAAGCTTGCATTAAACAATCGTTATATATATTCTTTATGTAATATAAATACATTTCATTTTATAAGAAGAAAATTCTGTGATAGCAGTTTCTATTGTCGTGATAAAAAATAATTATTCAGATGTACTGTAGCATAATATACATAAAAATATTTGATGTATTAAAAAAGATTCTAGAAAATTTTCTGCTAAGTGAATAAGGAAAATTTTAATCCCGCAATAAGTTATTACTTATGATCTTCAACTTAATGGTCTTAAGCCAGAAATAACTTATTATACCTATGGCCTTAATTAAAAATATGGCCGTTAAAAATATAATAGGTAATTGACAGTAAAGGTAAAATTCAAGTATTTTTTTAAAATGACATCTTCTTCAACGAGATATTATGAATAAATTTAATTGAATTACAAACTTTACATAAACATGTTATAATTGTATATTGCTTTTTTAAGACGACTCAAAATTGGTATTCTTATATAAAAATGTGTATAATAGGTAATTGACTGTAAAGGTAATTGAAAGATTAAAAATATAATTTTTAATTTTAGATAAGTTTTAGATATAAATTTAATAAAACGAATGCTATTTTAAACATTTCAAAACTAAGAAAGTTAAAAAGTGTAGACGGCTCATGGTGGGTTAGGGAAATGCCCCGCGGCTCGAATGAAAAACAGCATAAAACCACATAAGAAAAAAATAATTTGAACATTAAGGCGCGGTTTTTTTAGCATTGATTTTTTCTTTATTGCAGCATTTTAAATATTATGTTGTCCTTAAACCTATACTCCTGGTAATGTCAGGTGGAGGATATAGTTCAAGAAGCCGGGTCTGGTTCTTGAAAAAACTGGAGGTGTGAAATCGGTAATTAAACCTTCATCCTCCAGATACACTCTGCCATCGCGTTTATCCGACCTTTCAAATCGGTTATATATACAAATCTTTACACTTTGCAACAGCAGTTGTTTAACAGAAAAATAAAATTTAAAAAAATTAATAAATACATTTTTTAAATTAAGAAAATAACTAATTTTCGAATAATGATCCATCTCGATGTCTTAATAGCATATTTCACTTGAGTAATAAATCGGGCGATAATTGCCAGAAACACAGTCGTCACTGATGACCGGTGTGAAGTTGGCCTCAGTTTGAATTTTTTAAATTTTTTCTTTTGCACTCGTTTGCACCTCGTTAGCACCTTTTGAACTTTTAATATTTTCTTTTCCGTTTGGCCCCCAGAACCAAAACAATTTTGGCGGCTACTTTCACACTGGCCCCCAGTTTCGAATTTTCGAATTTTTTCTTTTGCACTCGTTAGCAAATGATTAGCATCTTTTGCACTTTTAATATTTCGGTGCTAGCCCCCACCGTTTGCCCCCAAAGCCAAAACAAAATCGGGGCCCAGTCCCCCAGTTGCGAATTTTCGAATTATTTCTTTTGCACTCTTTAACAAATCGTTATCACCTTTTCAACTTTTAATATTTCGATTCTAGCTCCCACGGTTTGCCCCCAGAGCCGAAATAAATTCGATGAAACTAAGCTCATATTTGCATTTCATAACTTATCTCTTATGCATAGAAACCGTTAACAAATCGTTATCACCTTTTCAACTTTTAATATTTCGATTCTAGCTCCCACGGTTTGCACCCAGAGCCGAAATAAATTCGATGAAACTAAGCTGACATTTGCATTTCATAACTTATCTCTTATGCAGAGAAACCATAGATTTACATATAAACAAAATAGTTATTTCTAAATACAAAAAGTATTACAAGATATCAATCTATACTTTTTTAACCACAATATTTAAAAGAACTTATAATGAAAGTAAAATAATATAGAATTCTATTAATTCTTAATCACGTAAAGTACTAAGTAATTTGACTATTTTCTTTTACAAATCCTTAAACAAACATACTCTTAAAATCTGAACTTTTATGATAAAATATGAATATTACGCAAAAAAATTTTATTTTGTAATGAAACTTATTACATAAAAAGCATAATATCTATACTTATTTGTTTTCCATAGAGGCCAAAATTAAATAAAAAATTATTTATTAATCCGTGCAAACAGAAATTTCTTAAATTATATTAAATAATATAATAAATCAATAACTTCTAGTTATAATATTTTGTACGTTTAATTTTATTTTTGATAGTGAACAGAATATTAAGAACAAATACATAATAATGAAAAATCAAATACTTAGATGCCTGGATCTGATGTGAAGTTATCCTTAAATTGTTTCGGTTCTAAAACCTAAATAGGAGAGCCCAAATGAAAATATTAAAAGTGCAAAGGAAATAACAAATTTCAAACGATTCTATAAAAAGATTAAAAATTCAAAAGAGAATCAGAAATGTTCTCAACGATATGTTTCTATTTGATTTTGAAATATGTTGCGTCTTCAATATAGGTTATACTGCAATTAAGAGTTATTTGCAGGAAAGATATCAAGAAATGCTAACTTTTTCCTTTGGGGGAAAAGTTGTTTTGCACTTTTAATATTTTTGTTTGCTCCTTCACTATTTGGTTTTGGGGGCCAATCAGTGAAGGTGCAAACGATAATATTAAAAGTAAAAAAAGTGCTAAAGATTTGCTAACGAGTGCAAAAGAAAAAAATTCGAAACTGGGGGTCCAGTGTGAATTAGGCCCCCAAATTTGTTTTGGCTCTGGGGGCCAAACGGTGGGGGTGCAAATGAAAATATTAAAAGTGCGAAAGGGTCTACGAGGTGCAAACGAGTGCAAAAGAAAAAATTTAAAAATTCAAAAGTGGGGGCTAACTTCACACCGATTGATAATCAACTTAGGTTTCAACTTCTCCCAACTTTCAGATGGGGAGAAGAAAGCTGAAGCCAAATGTGAAATATCGAAGACAACGATGTTCACTTCAGAATAGACAGAGATCGATTAGAATTCCACATCTATGTTATTCTAACTACTGTTCACTGTCGAAAACTACTGATCACTGTTAAAGAAACGTTGTAACGGTGTTTACTGTCGAAAACTACTGTTCACTGTCAAAGAAACGTTGTAACGTATCTTGACAGAGTGAACAGTAATTTTCGAAGCTCAGAATGTAAATCCTGGTTTAGTTATTAACAAGTGTATTTCCAATTATGTTACATTACAGTCTTTATTTTCAAACAATTAAGCATAAGAATATTTTTTATAAAAAATATCTCTATGGGTAAAAAAAAGTTTTATACAGAGAATTTTACATTTTTAATATTTTTTACAGCGTAATATCATAATTTGTATGATTTCTTTCCCCTATATCAGTTATTGCCTAAATCCAATACTCTCCCTCTAACAACATAGCTTTATTTATAAATGCTTTGGCTGACCATTTCTATTTAGGTCAATCTAGGACAGGAAAAAATATAATTTTAGCATATTTTATTTTCGTATTTATATATTTACTGACTTACTATATTTATTCTATTAATAATTAACAATAATGGCAATATAATAACACACTTCTGAAACTTAATCGCAATATCTAAAATTCAATCCATAGCGAGCTGACATTGACGATTTTGAAGGGTAAAATATTGTGGACAGATGTCGACACTGTTGACGGCATTAATTTGATATATGTTTTGAATCTTCATTTCGAAAAATGTTACTAGATGTAGTGATTTAGTATTTAAATTTAAAAAAATAAGAAAGTCAATCATCAAGATAGGATGAATTATAAAATCAGTGACGTTTCCGAAATTTTAATAGTACATCCTTCCGATTTCACGTAGTTGCTACGTACAAACTTGTAAGACAAGTTTTATCATAAAATTATTATTGTTCGAAAAATGAAACAATATTTAAAAATTAATAAATTCTGTTTCCTATTTCGCTTACAGATATTCATGAAAGGAAATAGTGCAAGTTTCCCATTGTGAAAATTTAAGCTCGATAAAGTAATTGCTAAAATTATTAAATAAATTCATTTAGTTATTAATTTTTATTAATTTAATGTTTAGAGAAAATTTCTTCAAGTGTATATGAATATAACTTATTATTCATTATATTATTTCATTCACTTGCAAATTCACTGTCTGAGATTAACAAATAAAAGTAATATTGAAAAATTCATATCAAGGAAAAATTGACTACAAAGACAAAACTGAAGTATTGTTTCTAAGTAAAGATATTATCAAGAAATTCCATTCGACTGTGAAATTCATGTTAAAATATTATAAAGATTTATTGCTTTTTTATGAGAATACTCAAAATTGTATTAAATCGGCGCTGTAAACCAGTTATTGAAATAATGTATAATAATTTTTTTTCACATTTTGCTTTCTTTCTTCCACTAGATATGCCAATTTTCGTGTTTAGCCGTCAATTTTAAAATTTTGAGAATAGTCCTTCGAGGACGTAATTTGACTTTAAACTAATTATTATGGGTTTTTCTCTATTATAAAGTTATATTTCATTTTTCATGATAAAAATTCTATGATACCAAACATATCAATTTCTTGCTAATATATATTTATTGAAATCTACTGTAATAAAATTAAATAAATATATCTCAAATATTTAAAAAAATCAATCACAAAAATCAATTAATTATTTTAAAGTGAAGAAGCAGGAAAATTTTAAATGTTGTATATAACAGGCGTGTCAAACTCATTTTAATTCAAGTGCCATTTAATTAGCTTGTAAGATGCCGCGGGCCACATCACATTTAAATTTTTTTTAAATTACATTTTGAAGTAAGAATTCTAATATATAGATAAGATAATTAAAAAGATTGTATAACAAATAAATATATTACAAAAATATATACAGTAATTGATACATAATTGCTTTTAATTATACATATTTTTTAAATTCAATTCCTCCCTATGAATTTTTAATTTTCTATTATACGTTAAAAGTCACATTTTTTGTACAAAACTACTTACATTTTTTAAAGTAAGTTAATAACACAACAAATCTTTAACAAGGCCGTTGGCGCATTCTTTATACATGTCCTTCAAAAAGGAATTGTTTGGAACTTTATTATTGTATTTGTCTATCCAAAAAAATAAAGGTTCTCATTTATGGCTTTTTGTTTTTTGTAACAAATTTCGCAAAAAACGATGTCGTCTTTGTAGGAAAACAGTTTGTGTCCCCGATCTGAAAGATCAGTGTCATCTGTACTTATACGTCTAATAAGGCTAACTGAAAAATAACTCATGCAATTATATTTCATTAAAATCAAACTGGTGTATTATAATATATGACAGCTACGAAGCGACAATTACTTCCTACTATCTCATAATATATCTCATATATATTATCTCATAAAATTTTAGTTAAGAACCTTGAGGGACACATAAAATCACGTCGAGGGCCGCCAGTTTGATACCTGTGGTATATAATAACAAGAGTAATTATAGAGCCGCCAGACACTCGATTTGCATGCATAATGCTAACTTTAAAAAATAAAAGTCATCGGATGTAAAATAGTAAGAACAATCTAATATTTTAACTAAACTAATTGGAATTGATATTTTGAAAATAAAACTTTATAATATTTCATCATTCAATAGTATTTGAATGATTAAATTTAAAACTTACCTAAAATTTAAAATCATATATTTTTTCTATCTTTATATTTGATTTTAATGCGTTTTTTTTTAAATTCAAGGCTGTATGATACATTATTGCATGATTAAAATTTTCCTTATTCATTAAGCGGAATAATTTCTAGAATTTTTTAATATATCAAACAGTTTTATATATTATTCTATAGTAGATCTGACTAAATATTTTTTAGCATGAAAATAAAAATTGTGTCTGACAATTCTCTTCTTATGAAATTTTTATATAACAAAGAATATATAACAACTGTTTAACGCAAGCTTGAAGTTCTATTTTCAAATAATAAATTCTAATTGGTTTATTTAAAATATTATATTGCTATTGAGTATTTTTATGAAGAATGAAAACGGTAAACATTTATAACATTTTTATGTGAATTTTGGAATCCAATAAAATTTCTTGATAATTTCTTTCTCAATCAGAATATTCTTTTTCAAACAATACACTTGAATTTTATCTTTACAGTCAACTTTTACTTCACATAAACTTTCCAATTGTACTTTTACTTAATAATAGGTTGCAAATAAGCTTCTCTCAGACTGTGAATTTGCAGGTGAGTGAAATAATTTAATGATTAGAATAATAAGTTATATTCAATATATTCCAAGAAATTTGCTCTAAACATTAAATTAGTAAAAATTAATAACTAAATGAATTTATTTACTAATTTTAACAACTTCGTTATCGAGCTTAAAACTTCATAATGGGAAACTTGCACTATTTCTTTTTATGAAAGTCTGTAAGCGAAACATGAACAATGAATCTGTTTCGAAAAATGAAGTAATATTTATTGATGTAAACATTGTTTCATTTTTCAAATAATAATAATTTTATCATAAAACTTGGCTTAAAATTTGTACGTAACAACTACGTGAAGTTGGGAGCCTATATTATTAAAATTAAAAAAAATTTTTCGCCGATCATTACTGCTCCGCTTTGTTCTATGTGTTGTATATAAAATAAATGTTTGTCTATTTATTTCTTGTCTATACATTCTCACTCTTTGATATATCGAGACCAAATTGCGATGTAATTTCCTATCTTTCTATGGTAATATAAAGTACCATGAGGAGAGGCAGACCGCTAACTTTGGAGGCCTTGGGCTAACACTGTTTGGGGGTCTATTAAATTAATTTTAATTAACCTAACGGTGAAAGCTACGCTTAACTAACATGCTTTAGAGGGGCTAGATTTACGATCCCATTCTGATATTGTGACATTATTTGCATAATTCAAAAATGACAAAATATATTTTGATTTCATCGACTACCGGCAGAGCCGTGTTTATTATTTACTGTCATTTAAAGCCAGGGATGCACAGACCACAGCCCTCCAATGACTTGTTGGCAGCCGGTCTCACTATGTGTAAAATTAACAATCAACAAAATATTATTTGTAGTTTTGAGCAATGCAGAATATTTTTCTGATATGTATTATTTTTACACTGATTCGATAATAATGTTTATAAACAATCAGGAAAAAATAATAAACATTTTTATCATATTTTTACTGTATTTATGTGTGAGTAGTAAGAGATCAGGGCAACAGTACAAGAATAACAGTGTCATGGCGTCGCTGTTGTTTTTTTTGTTTGGATAGCTAGCTGTAGAATATAACAGTGACAAAGATAACAGTATTGTCATGTTGCTGCTGTTTTTTGTATGACAGCGTCGCTGTTATATTCGAGCAAAAAAATACTAGTTTTAGATGCACAGTACTTATATTAAAAATTATTAGGAGATAATATTTTTAGTATTACAAGTTAAAGCGTTAAAGTTCGTCAACCTTTCAATCTGAATTCGAAAATTTGAAACTTATAAACTCATGAATATATATCGATTAATTAGTATTAATAAAAATAAAAAATATCTCTCTAGGTGGTGGACAAAAATGGTCGCACTTATATTAAAAAATTATTGGGAGATGATATTTTTTAGTACCATAAGTTATAGGATTAAAGTTCTCAAACCTTTCACTCTGAATTTGATAATTTGTATTGAAAATTTTTTTATATTAAACGTTGAATATTGTAAATAAATGTGTTTGTTATTTTTTATATTATTAAATTAGTAAAAATATTCTATTTAAACTTTTATGTATTAAGCCTTACTATCATAAATAATTATTTTTTATTTTATTGAAAATTTTTTTATTTAAGCTTTCAACATCGTGCTATTTATAAGGTGTAAATAATAATATTTAAATCTTTATTGGAAATATAATTGCAGGTGTATAAAAATATTTTATATTAACCTGTCAATACTTGTTTTTGTTAAAAATAATTTCTGTGTTAGATCTAAGTATTCAGGTCTTACCTTAGAGATAGTTAATCAAGTTCATGTTAATCTTGGAGTTGCTTACTCATTTTTTCTAAGAATTGCTTTAACCAAAGTATGTATTAAAGTCCCTGCAGTCTTTGTGCTTTGTTAAATTTTAGATGCATCGAGTTGAGGAAAAAAATTTTTGGTTATTTGTATCTTAAACGTATTTATACATTTTATAATCAACTACCAAAACTATAAAATCATTTAATTTTGAACTTTTTATGGTATTAATTTTTTTCAATTATCGTCTTAGTAAGAAATTATTATAATTTTTAAAATCAGAATTGTAACAGTATTTTATTTAAGCCTTTAACTTTTTTTCATATTTAAGAACTTTTTAATTTAAGTTTAATAACTTTGAATCGATGTCTGGTAATAGTAATCAATTACTTCGAAAATATATAGTTATTTTTATTAGGCACTTTCGTAAACACTTCCTTTTATTAAATATATCCGATTCTAATATTAATATTTCTGTGTTTTATTCTAACATAAAAAATATGTTTAAAAAGTTAAATAAATCTATATTTCATTGTTTGAAAAAAGAATAAATTTGAAACATATTTAAATTATATATATTTACCAAGAGTTCTATAATTTATAATTTATGTATTTAGATAACTAAGAATATATACATTTAATTTCACTAGAACTCAGCTATTTTTCAAAGATACTAAATTTTAAGAGTTCATTATAGGACTATATATTTTTACAAGTTAAAGATGACTTAAACAACAAAATGAGATTCTTACTGTTTTTAAAATATATTCTAATAAAGAATATTGAAATTAATTGTTTTTTTAAGCAAATAAAATTACTTATTTGTTACAAAAAATTAAACGAAATAAGTAAAAAATGAATATTAAAATTATGTAGTAGAAAAATTACACCCTTGAAAATATTTATCATGGGGTCCGGGTCCGGCCCGTCGATTCCCGTCTTCCACATTATGTAGTAGAAAAATTACAATTTAACTTAATAACATTTGCTATAATATTCATAAATAGGAATCGAATTATGTAGTAGAAAAATTACAATTTAACTTAATAACATTTGCTATAATATTCATAAATAAGAATCGAAATATTAAATTAATATTTATATTAGTCTTAAATAATCACACCTTTGTGGGGGCCGTTCTATGTTGAATGCTACCCTGTGGAGATGAGTAATGAGGACTTAAATTAATTTTTCTTCCTCTTAATTCTTTAAAAATAATGTGTTTGTAGTTAAATAAATAACTTTATCTGCAAATAAAAAACTTTACCCTATGATGATTACATGCTCTCCATTTTTTTATTTAAAAAAATATCACTGATTTAGCCAAGGAATAGAATCGAAATATTAAATTAATATTTATATTAGTTTTAAATAATCACGCCTTTGTGGGGGCCTTTCTATGTTGAATGCTACCCTGTGGAGATGAGTAATGAGGACTTAAATTAATTTTTCTTTCTCTTAATTCTTTAAAAATAATGTGTTTGTAGTTTAATAAATAACTTTATCTGCAAATAAAAAACTTTACCCTATGATGATTAAATGCTCTGCACTTTTTTATTTAAAAAAATATCACTGATTTAGCCAAGGACTACAATCGTTTCCAGTTTGTTTCAACTGAAAATAATCCTGATAATAGCGACTCATATTATAATTATGCTAAATTATAATGTGAGTCATAATTATGCATATGCTAAATTAGACTAAAATCAGCCACTAGTTCTGGAAATATGAAGGGATATGGACTATACATAGTCTATATATCTATCTATATGGCGTGTTCAAATAAAACTCGTTCGGAACGTGCCACGTGATGAGTTGATATTTCAGTTTAGAAACGGGGATATTGAAGTAAAGCTGTTTGTGCTGCTCATGCGCAGTGTTCTTAAATTGTGCACTTGCGTCATTTTTTAACGCGTGATGTAACGTTGAAAATGGTTAATATGATTGAAAATCTGTCCAAGCAGGATATGCAAGCTGTAATTCAATTTTTAACGGCTGACGACCAATGGTGCTAGTTGGTGACCCGAATGCTGACTGAACAGCACAAGGAACAGTGAATGGATCTCAACTTGCAGCATTTAATGCGTTACTGCAATGATGGAGAACAATATTGCGGCGCATAGTAGTGAAGCATCACTACACATTTTACATCCTTCAGCCGTTAAAAACTGAATTATAGCAGGTATATCCTGCTTGGACAGATTTTTCAATCATACCAGTCATTTTCAGCGTTACATCACGGGCAGGGCTATTATACTTTTGGAGACCCTAGGCGCAACATCATTATGAGGCCCCAAATTAACAAGTTTATTTCAATTTCAATCATGAATTTAATATTTAAAAATAAGTACTTTATTTTGCAACTATAACTGAGCTGTTTTTTATATTGTTGTTTGAGAGTAGTAAGGTTTTAAAATGTGGCTCCATAAAAAGTGAGGCCCAGTTGCGCCTAATGCGCCTTATGGCGTGGTCACAGGGTTTAAAAAATGATGCAAATGCACCATTTAAGAGCACTGCGCATGCGCATCATATACAGTTTTACTTTAACATCCGCGTTCCTAAACTGAAATGTTACACGTGGCGCGTTTCGAACGGGTTTCATTTGAACACGCCATATATATATACAGTGCACAATCATCATATATATTAATAGTCAAACGTGGCTGGCTGACTGGATGTCCCTTTTTCATCGAACTGCTGTACCGATTTCTATAAGTATGGTATCGTTAGAAAGGTCTAATTTTCGGATGTCTGTGACAGCCAAAATTATTTGTTGTTATTAATAATTTACAAATTAAAGAATAAAAATTAAATTGAAATTGTAGTTCCTCTAAAAAGACAAAGTCCTCAGATGGCGCTGTAACGTAACAATGGATGCCGTTTTACGATTCCCTCAATGATCTTGGGATTCCTATACAAGTTCGGAGGTGTATTTCGTCGTTATATACAGTATTATTAAATTAAATCGTAAGATTATATTTCCCTCTAGTTAAAGATATTTTTAGAAAATATCTCAGCGCATCTTGAATCATTTCTGTTAAATAATCGCATTGCCATATTTATATGCATGAGATTTACTCAATACAATTATTGCAGTTTTATTTAGTGATATGAAAACAATCACCAGATTGAATCATTCCAATTCGAATGCTTTAAATTTTTATAAATATTGTATCTAGTTCTGTAATTTTTATAAACAAGTTTCTTTTTTTTCTAGTTGATTTATTGGGATGGAAGAGATTTTTACTTGGAGCATCGCCTAACAACAGTTAAAGACAATTTCCTGAGGACCATTTGCATTGTTAAGATGACTATTACTAACCAAGTTACCTTTGAACAGCTTTTAAAACATTTACCAGTAAAACATAACGACATGTATCCTCCAGAGCCTCAAGAGGATCTTAAAACTTGGTTAGAGTTTATTAAAATATCCAGCGAAAAATTAAAAGAAGAGCAAAATTTTGCAAACGTCAATTCTATTTGAATCTTGTATAAATTACTTGTTGTTATTAAATTAGCGCTTAGCTAAATTATTATTATTATATATATATATTTATATAATTTGTTATTCTGTTAAGTAATTAATTTTAATTAATTTAATATATATCATAATGACTCAATTAATAGCATTTTGAGTTGGAGTATTCTACGTTAACGAAAACTGAATGAGAGAGCAATTTGTATAATTGTCCTCTATAAGTTTCCAAATTATCTTAGGTGAATATAGTTCATAATTGCTCAACATTATAAATAATTTTTATGAATTAAAATCATCCAAAGATCTACAACAAAAATTTTAAAAATCGCATAATAATTTTTCAATTTGTTTCTGTATTAGTAAAATTCAAAAAGGAAGTAAATAATGAAAAGTTCTTAATTAACAGTTGAAGTTGACCCGATGGTGGTATCATAAAAATAGTGGTTTATTACCTGGAGGATCTGGATTCAATTTTAGATTTTACAGTTTCTTTTTCAGGAGGATCCGGGCCCACATCGTTAAATTCCATTCTTAAATCTTCCGATTGACTCCATCACGAGTGGTAACCATCCTGTAATGGATTCTGAAATGCCGCTTATAAAAACCACAGATTAGTTGAGACAAATGGGACTCTCATAAACTCTATTGTATACAAGAAACGTAGGTAACCATCCTGTAATGGATTCTGAAATGCCGCTTATAAAAACCACAGATTAGTTGAGTCAAATGGGACTCTCTCATAAACTCTATTGTATACCAGAAACGTACGAAGCGCCTCTATGGAGAGTACTTGAAATGAACTCAACTATTAATAAAAATGATGTTTTAATCTATTGAAACTTTTAATTAATTCAACTATTAATAAAAATGATGTTTTAATGTATTGAAAGTTTTAATTATAAAAGTTTTTTATTAATAAAAATGATGTTTTAATCTATTGAAAATTTTAATTATAAAAGTCTTTTTGTAATAAAACTGCCATAAGATTCGTAGAACAATAATAACTGACAATCCACTATCTACAACAAAAGTGAAATGAGTAATGCCCATGGTAACGCCAGGTACTGCCAATAGTGGCAGCACCTTCGAATAAGCGAAGTGTCCCATCTGTATCAAATAATCTGTGCTAAAAGCGTTCCTTCTGAAATTCATAGAATAATTAAAACAAACTAATCAAATTGTCGGCCGGATTGGCCGCTTGGAAACGCTTCGGCTTTCCACTCTGGAGGACCCGGGTTCGAGTCTCGGGTCCCACCCCTTGAAAATATTTATCATGGGGTCCGGGCCCGGCCGTCGATCCCCGTTTTCCACAATCCGGCTGACCCCTCCGCAGGGGTGGGCAGCCTGTGGAAGGGCTTGTTTCGCCCCGCCACTTAGTACTCTTACTGAGTGGAAAGTGGCGTCATCTGTTGACAAAAAAAAACTAATCAAATTCGAACGAGTTTGAAGAATTAAACACGTATTTCTATTCTGTTGCGATCCCAAAATGTTCCAATCTCTGGGACGATTTTGATTCAGAATACCCAATGTTGCACATAAAGTCATAGGAATTTGCTTTGCAAGTTTTGGTGCAGTGGTGGGATTCAGCCGGTTCGCGCAGGTTCGGTAGAACCGATATTTAATTTTTGATAAGTTCGGAGAACGGATTGTTAAAATGGCACTCGTAATTAGAATTCTATCTAAGGTGGGCGCCTGGGCAGCCACCTAATGTTGAAATCACAAATTTTCATTTCTTACTCTTTTTTAACATTCATCTGTGCAACAGCGTATTTTAAGTGCCTGTGATATTGTTCATTCTGTCCATATGTAAAAAGTTAGATTAAGCCGAGGTATCCTCATGGAATATTCTGTATCTAGCGGCGGCCACTTACAGACCCCACTCAGCCATCAGGCTGCCAGATATTGTATCTGGCGGTGGTCACTTACAGACCCCATCACAGGCTGGCCAACACCCATGATGGGGTCAACCGGATGGTTGAAGGATGGGTTCAACGCCCCCCTCCTGACATCTGATCACCCATGATGGAGGCCCGGACCCCTCCTGAAATCTGGAGGTGCGGGACCCGGATCCTCCATAATAGTAAGTCAAAGCTTTACCACGCGGCCATCCGGCCGACCCAAATGTGAAAAAAATTAAATGGAACTATACTTGTAATATTTATTTATTCGTTTCATAAAACTCGTTATACCTTTGATGAAATATTACACTAACATGTATGAAATAATAAAATCACTCAGTCACTTTCGGTATATCTTTTTTTATACTTAAAACGGTCATTAGGGCAGCGAACCGCCTGTTAAATTATTTGAATTCCACCACTGGTTTGGTATCTATATATCAAAAGTGTGGAAATATAAAGAGAATAAACAGACATTCGTTGCTATATATCTGAAAGAATTATCAGTTTTTAATTATTTGAAGCGGTTTATAAATGTAGTATTTTAATTTTCGGTATTTCGTACTATGTTTAATGAAATACGGTACATCAATTTATATCCATATTTAAATTTTATTGTTGTATTTTCGTCACATTCACAAAAATTTTAATTGAAAATTAATTCGAATTAATGAAAACTCATTGTATATCTTTATATAGTCATCAAAGTAACAGCCAAAATATTTGATATAGTTAAATTGTTTCGTGAACTGAAACTGATGTGATAAATTTGATATAATATCGATATTGAATTTTAATCTGTAACAGTTTGATTTTTATAGAAATAAATGAAATAACACAGTATTTGTGAAATATTTTATATAAATAAATGTATATCATTGTTATACGAATACAATTGATAATCTTTAAAATCTAAATCTTGATGCTTTTTCATTTACTGCATGCAACAATTTTGTATTATATTCTTATAAAATACAATTTATTTCTATAAGAGTAAAATCAATAATCTGTATTAGAACGCTGGACAGTGCGATTACTTCTAATATAAACAATAATTTACATTATTTAATTTGATTCATAAAACGTTATAATGTATCAACATGAAAAATTTTAAACTAAACTAAGTACAGTCATACCTCGACTTAAGTCGTTTCGACTTATGTTGGGTTTTTATTAATAGGAAAAAATAAAAGTCTACTAAAAATTGGGTCTCACAGGCGTAAAACGCGATGTAAAACCTCGATACAAGATGTTACTTTCGCTATAAGGCTAGACGCTGCATCTTTACGCCGAACTTCACTCATGTTTAACTTTCTACGCTACGTACAAGAGTACTTTGGGCATTCGTCCAATCGTAATTTGAGTTGGTTATTGAAACTTATGAAACTATTTAGAAGCTTAGAAATGTTGTTAGCGACGTTAGGGGGTCTAGATCGTTTTTTAAAGGGCTTATTCGACTTTTTTTGACTTAATTCGCGAGTCTTGGAACGAATTAACGACATAAGGTGAGATATGACTGTATAGCGTCTTTTAAAATAATTGATATTTTTATATTATTTTTTAAAATTAACTTTAAAACTTATTGATAATAAATAACGAATTTATTATTATTTGATATCTGATACAAAATTGTTTAAATGCTTTTAAGATTTGAAGGTGGATCCATACATTTGAAAAAATACCTGTGGAATATTGTGAAAAATTCAATTTTAGTATTGCATCTAATTTGTTAAAAAGTTAATAATTTGGAATACATCGCCATCCACGTTTTTTCACACATTATCGTGCCATTTAACACCGTTTCTAAAATGTTTGTATCGTACTTTTTGCCGAATTTTCGATGGAAAGTGACAAAAAAAAAAAATCCGAGTGTTATAGGCGAAATCTTACTCTTTTCATTAATGCGCTATGAAATATAAAAATTTACGCTTTTTAATGTATACGAGATGGTAAGTAAAAATAAGATTCAACCAGGACCGGACAACACGCGCCAGTAAAACTGGTGACCGTCAACAGCGGTCGAACCAGACAACTTGGCCCGGTCGACAGGCAGAAATTTGGCCGATTCAACGCCAGGGGCCTCCGATAAACTGCGATTGGAGTTCAAAGTCCGAAGGAGCGGCGATAAAGCGGAACCGAGGTCAATCTTCCGCTCGCTACCAGCACGGGTGGGTAAGGAATACCAGCTCCGATCTTTTCTATTAATTAGCCAAGGACTCTAGATATAAAATATTTAAATAACGGAAATGACAGAAAATATTGTTAGGTTTAACACTTGCATTCAAGATTTACAAAGTTTTTACCTTCACCGAGTTTAATCCAATTTGTGAGCGCTTGCTGCAATTATACTCTTGTAGTAATTATATTATTTTAACGGGAACTGCCAAACTTTATTAAATAATAGAAAACTCTAAAAATAGAGATAAGACTTTCACTTAAAAGGAAAATTTTCTAACACTTAGTAAAATCTACATTTTAAATAATTATTTTATTGTAGGAATTCTAAAAGGTAATTGCTGAAGTAATATATTTTTATATATCTTTTAAATTAGTACTTTTTATTTAAAATAAAATAATGATACCATTTACAAATATTGCGATTAATGATAGGGTTAGACACTTCAATGACTGGTGAAAAGTTATAAATGGAGTCATCGATTAGAAATTTGGGAAAATTTACATTTCAGATTAAATCTCTTAGCTAAATTAGCGATATTAAAAGCTATAGTCCAAACAAAAGTGATATAGTAGTGCATATTTAGAAATGTGAGGATAATCTGTTTTTGAAAATAATAATTATTTATTCTTTCAGGCTAATAGACGTGAGGGGTAAATTATTAGTGCTTTAAAGGATAAAAAAAGGCAGTTAAAGTAACTTCACTTAATGATAATTTACTTGTTATCAAAATTAATACATATGGATTGCCGTTTTTGTTATTTTCCACCGGATACGAAGAATGAAGTAATTATATCAACGATAAATAAGATAATAGAGTTACATCTGGCATTTGATGTCATGATTTTTTGGTGATTTTAAAATTAATAATAATATTTCTTGGGTAAATAATGACATTTCCTTTGATTACATATATGCTATTACGTCTTGTCAATGATCATCTATTTTAATAATTTGCTACAGATAGTCTATTTTCCTATGTATTAAAAAAACTTTTTTAGACTAATTTTTGTGGAATACTATACTAGCAATTTCGACCGGTTTTCAATTTATTCATGGCACTGCTTAGGGAGATAGTAATCGCTGTATCTCATACAACGCAAAAAGGAAATTATTGAATTATTATTGTAGACTCGTTAAAATAATCAAATCGCTGCCCAATTGTAATTTTATGTACTGAACTGGAAAATTATTGAATTTGATGAGGCCATTAAATAAAATAATATTTAATATGGTCAACTTTAATTAATTTTAAAGTTATTTATAAGTTATTGTAATTTTACTACATTCATGCCATTACTCATTCATTTACAAATAAAAATAAAGAATCTGTTTCTTATCTATTTAGTTAAATATAGTGAAGTGCAAAAAATAAGCAGTCTTATAGGCTAAAAGTTCATATACATCTACATAAGTTTGGAAGCAAAAATTCTATTTTCTAAATTTTTGTATCCAAACACAGGAACCGTTTAATAGATAAACGAATAGACTGTGTGTATGGAAAAGCTATTTCCATAAAACTGTCAGTAATTATAAAATATATACGATTATTTTTTCCATATTATTGAAATGTGATCTATTTTTTCAATTTATTTAAAATATTAAATAAAAAACAAACATACAACAATCCAAAATTATTGGTTTTCATTTTGCATGATTTTTTTGCTTCATTTTGTTTTTATCTTTATTAAAAAGAGGAAATTTTTTTAACTAAACATATTTTTTAGGATCTGGAGATTCTCCACAATTTCCGAAAGGGAGTCTCGAATCTCAAGAAATAAATTAATTACTAATTCGGGAATTCCCGAATATCGGGAAAACACAATCACTGTTTGGGATCTAACAATTCATCTCCGAATTCTTATCGAATCTTAATAGTCTGATTTTTAAATTTTAATATACAGTAATCGAATTCTAACTGTAAAGTTAGGATACTATTATATAAAAATTTAATACTATTCATTATTAGGAGAAATTTTCTCGGTTAGTATGAAAAATATAAATCATAAATAGCTAAATTTGAACAAAAGTTGGAAGAAACTCGTATCTTCATGAATATTTCAAAATGCCTTAATGACTACGACTCGATTTTCACTCATGGTCAGCGGTAGATTTAGGCATGGACTTTATGGGCTGCAACCCAGGGCCCTTTGATTAAAAAGGGTTTCAATCAAAGAAACCACTTCGCGCTCTAGTCTATTCCAAGGGGAGCCGCAAGTATTAACAAAAACATCGTTTTTGACACAATCAAGCAAAAAATAAATTCAAACTGGTGTTCAAAAAAATTGAATAAGCAAAAGGGTTATAAATACAGTACACATATCCATGTATCCTGAAACTTTCTGCAGTAGTTAGTAAAATATCGATCTCGTTTAGTGATTGATAAATAATTGCAAGTAGCGAATTATTTATCACCCGATTTGAGAGAATTTAAAAATGAAGTTGCCCCTTGATGGGGCGTGCGCCCCACATTGGGAACCACTGCTTTACCATTTAATAAATCAAGGAAACATTTCGCTGCATTTTACTTATAAATTACCTGTTATCAACCGGAGAAACTGTTTTTATAGTATTCTTTATATAATATGGTTTTGATAGATATCGATTCTGAGATAAATTGCATTTTATAATATTGAAAGTGTGGGATCCGAGGGCGGAAGATAGGCTTTTGGCGTTGAGTGTTCGTGGATTTACGAGTAAGGATGGGAGAACAGTGAGTTTTCCTCGGAGACATTGCAAAATCTTACATGACGATCAGTCTTAACAAGCTCATCTACAGCTGCTATGAGATGCAGTGATTATGACATTTGCTTGACCTGAGTGTTCAACATCCTTCAAACTTTCACGACCATCTTTAAACCCAGTTCACCACTTATGCACAGTTTTGTATGAACAGCAATCATTCCCATAAATTCAGAAATCGACCGTGAATTTCAATAGGCTTGGATCCTTCTGCTGTGAAAAAAACGTAGTACACTGCTTTTATTTTGAAGAATTTGCAATCACAAACGCAATTATTTTACAATTAGACAGAAAATAAACATTCTGCCTGCACTTACGAACGTTCTGTTTCAATACTGTGTAACGTCATTCTGACTTTGGAAAGTTGTACATTTTGCATCCGTTTGATATAATTTATACATTCATTGTACTTTTTCTATTTTTATAAAATTAAAACAAAATATTTACTGTATATGAAATATTTTATGAATTTTTCTTTGTCAATTAGGCTACATTGTATTGTCACAAAAATATACTAATAGTAATAGTCTGGGTTATGTTGTAAATTTATTCGCGATCTGCATTGTTAGGGTAAGACTACAGTAGCGTTTTTTCGAATATATATAACAGTGAATAGAATATATGCACAAGAATGGTGATGTTCTATACGAATTTTTTCCGTCAATACGGCCATCACCATTCTCATGCATATGTTCTATTCACTGCAGTACGTATTCGAAAAAACGCTAGTGGCATTACCCTTAAGAGCGACCAAATATCTCTAGCACGCAGGTCTAACAGTCTAAAACCGGCCCTGATCTATAGCATTATACATTTTTAAAAAATAATTATATTCTTCTTTTCTGATTATTTTATAGGAGCATTCCTCCATTACTGATATACAGTCATACCTCACCTTATATAGTTAAGTTCGTTCCAAGACTCGCGACTTAAGTCGAAAAACAATGTAAGTCAAATAAGCTCTTTAAAAAACGACCTAGACCACCTATAAATAATCCAATAACGTCGCTAATAACAGTTTTAAGCTTCTAAATAATTCTATAAGTTTCAATAACTAGCTCATACCCCGATTGGACGAATGGTCAAGGAAGGTACTCTTGTACTCATCGTAGAAAGTTGAACAAGAGTGAACTTCGGCGTAAAGACTCAGCATCTAGCCATACAGCGAAAGTAACATCAGCATCAATACACCGACATACTTTCATCGTATTTTACGCCTGTGAGACCCAGCCTTTAGTAGACTTTTATTTTTCCTATTTATAAAAAACCGACGTAAAGTCGAAAACGACGTAAGTTGAAATTATTTAAGTCGAGGTATGACTGTACTATGAATTACCAACATTACATCTTTATTAAATGCCAAAAGAAAAATTCAGAAGAATTAAATTCTAATTTGCTTTTAAGATATTAATTTATACAAAATTAAATAAATCTATAATATTGAATATTGATCTTTACTCAAACATTTAATGGATTTGATACATAAATAAATATACATGTAAATTTAATTTAGTTCGTAAATAAATTTCACGTATTATTCAAATATTCCTAAAAATAATAATATTCCTAGTAATAATTCCTAAAAAATGATAGTTTCGTTTCTTTATACAATACACTGATAATTTTTATTTAAATGACTTTTGAAACTGAATAATTTTGATAAGACAATTATTAATGGTCGGCCGGCTGGCCGCGTGGTAAAGCTGTGGCTTACCACTCTGGAGAATCCGGGTTCAAATCCTGGTCCAACTCCTCCAGTTTTTCAGGAGGGGTCTGAGCGTAGCCCCTCCTGAAAAACTGGAACATTGAATTCCCATCCTTCAACCATCCGGTTGACCTCCTCATTGGTGTTGTTTTTTTTTTTTGTGCGATTTTTTTTGTGCGGCAGATTAAAAAAAACCCATCAAATGCATATTATGAATAAAAATTAATTAAAATATAATTTAAAAAGAAAACAACAGAAGGCTTCAAAATAACATGCAAATTAAAAAGAATCCAACACACAGCCCACCCGATATTACTATAAGTAGTAGATAGGGAAAGTAGCAACACACTTTTCCCAGACGAGTTCAGTAGCGAAGCAGTTGCTGAATGGCTATTTTGTAGCGGTGATAATTGCTGTAGCAATGTAACTGAACGAAGATGATGATAAATCTAACATCACACTTTTCCCAGACGAGTTCAGTAGCGAAGCAGTTGCTGAATGGCTATTTTGTAGCGGTGCTAATTGCTGTAGCAATGTAACTGAACGATGATGACAAAAAAAGTATATCCCTCGTGAGATATGGCGGCTTAACATATCTAACCTAACCTAACAATTGCTAATGATTATTATACTGAGTGGGCCAAGATAAACCGAAACCGACATGGGAGAAGATATTCGATGTAACGCATGCAATAACAATAATTCGTAGAGAGCTTTTTTCTTTCAAACAAAGCGATAGAGGGCGTACTCAATGGTTTTACCGTTGAAAAAGAAGAATGAAGTAGAAGAAAAAAAGGAAAGAACAAGAAATAGAAGTAAGTCTCCTACCATAAGGAGTGTGGTAGGCCACTAGAAGGAAAAGAGAGATCAGCCAACGCCTCAAGAGGGTTAGGCAGTCCACAGTAATACACAAAAGGCAAAAATCCACAAAAAATATAAAATAAAAAACAAAAAAAAATTGACGCGCAGGCCCAAAACCTGATGCGCAGACCAGAAGCATAACAAATAGACTCGGAGAACTTGTCCGGAACAGCAGAATCCACACAGCACACACAGAAGGACTCCCAATAGAAATCCACCAGAGATAGGACACAACAGGCAGAAGACGAAGAACTCGGGGAGAACTTGTCCCACGAAGAACGATGAGCAATCACAAGCACAGAAGGCGGCAACCACTATAGAAGCACTACAGCAAAGACACCACAGAGAGGCAGACGTCTTCACCGAGAAGAAAGCGGAGAACTTCTTTGAATGGTCCACTAAACAGAAGTCCGCTGAAAAACAAGAGCAGCCGAATCAGAAACAGAACACCACAGGCAGAAGAAGCAGTTCTACACCACAGAAGAAGCACTACTTAGTGTCCCAAACTTAGGGACAAACTAAGAAAAAAGCAGAATCCCACAGCACAAACACAATTCCGAAAAACAATAGTACCGGCACAATTACACTGAAGGACTAGGAGTCCCCCACATCCAAAGCCTTGGATTGGGTGATGTAGTCCAGAAAACTCTTAAAAATATACTTCTCTTTGATAACTGGCCTTGTGACTTACCAGAACTTAAGACCCGAATGAAGCACTTTATGAAGAAGGGTTTCCCTATGCATGTCATAAGTGGGACAGTCAAATAAGTAATGCAAAACATCTTGAGTTGAGTTGTTGTCGCAACTACAAGTTTTATTATTACGGATGTGAAATCTCTCCAAATATGCATTGAAATTCCCATGACCCGTAAGGAACTGGGAAAGCTGGAAACTATTGGTAGTGTTTAAATTTCTGTCTTTCTAAGACCGAAGGAATAAACTGATGAGTGAGTCGACCTGTCTCTCCTCCGTCCCACTCCCTCTGTCACATACAAAGTAGAATTTCGCTTAATGTTCCATTGATGAAAGCCACTGGAACTTTGCAGAAGGAACCATGAGACAGGAATGAAGCACCTTTCTTAGCTAAGTGATCAGCCCATTCGTTACTCGGCACTCCGGAATGTCCTTTCACCCAATGGAAAGTGACTTCAGTGTAAGATTGGATTTAGTTTAATAACTGTTTGATAATTTGAGTGTAAGGCAGTCCCGATTCCATATAGAAGTCCACAAGCGAGTCTCCAATGACATCGGAACCGAGGTGACCCCTTTAGGAGCCTTTTACTCCATGGGGGATCAGACAGTGGATATACTCTAATCTCCTACCCACAGGGGAGATTCGTAGAGAGCTGTAAACAACGCACGAAGGAGACCAGGATATTCATCGTAAAGGTCTATTCATCTACTTGTATAAAAATATAAAATAAAATAGCCTTGCAGTTCAAATGTTCATTACTTGGTTGGGTTCGGTTTATCTTGCCCATCCTGTATAATCATCCCAAGAATCACTCTCAGAAAAATGTTTTGGTACATGGACAGGATTAGTAAAACTAAATTTGAATCTCGTATTTGATCAAGTTTAACTTGTATTAAACTATTTTGAATGATATTTTCACTAAAATCAGAAGAACGCCATCAAATTTTTAAAATATAATTATGACCATTTCAATTTTTCGAATATTTTCTAAATTTGAAAATATTTTTCCATAATATTTTTGAGAGAGCATTCCAGCCAATTTTTTTAAATTTTGAATAAATGAAATACAACTGTATATTAAAAGATAAATTCCGTAGCAAAAATATAAATAAACTCAAAATATTTTATCTTTATTCTCCTTGAAATTAAGGAAATAATGTATTGGATTGATATAATTTTCCAAATTCTCTGAATGCGAAGTTTGAAGAAAGATTTCTCAAAATTACAAGTATCTTTAATTTCGAGATTAAAAACACCTGTATGGAGAATCCCGAGGATAAGCTTTGGCCATTTGACTTTTATTCGTCTGATAAATCGATTAGGTAGTTATTTCGCTTCTTCCTTACAGAAAAGCCATTTAATAAAATAGAAATATCCAAACAGATGATAAACTATTTTCAATTTTAGCGAAAATTTTGAAAAGGCTGATGGAATGGCCAGAGATATTATTGTTAAGTAATTTGACTTAAATCGAAAACTTTTAAAAGCTTAAGAAGTAACCGAATTTTCCATGGACAAGATGACAGTATTAACTCAAACACTATTATAGCTACTTTACATATAATACTTCTCGAATTCTAAACTGATTCGACGTATCTGGTTTGATCCTATCAATTTATAAAATATTTAATAAGATAAATAGAAATTTTTATCGAGTTTATTATTGATACTTTATACGGTTTTATTCCGGATTTTCAGAAAATATATAATTCAAATGCTATCAGTACAATAGTTTCATTTATTTACAAATATCTGTATACATTTTATTAATCGAATGAATGTTTGTCCATTTCCATATGTCTTATAATACCGTTTGACCTATAATAATCAGTTTCCCAAACTTTTAACATATGTGTACCCCTTCTATAATTTTCGTAACGCTGAGTACCCCTCGTCAAAAATATGGATGTATTTTAACGAAGTAAGTTGTCTCTGTAACGAAGTGCGATATATTCACGCCGTGTCACACTGGACCATCTCACGCCTCACAAGACTATCTTGACTTGATTCATGAGAATATAGAATTAGGCTCAGCTAAGCACGATGCAGTGCATATCCCCACCAAACTTCGGTGCAACGCGTACCCCCACCAAACTCTTCCCGTACCCCTGGGGGTACGCGTACCACACTTTGGGAAACACTGACCTATATGAATCAAATTTTTCGTAGCAACTTTCTATCACTCTATAGGTAATAGAGATGATCCTCGGTCAAAATCGCCCTCGGGAATCGGATATTTTAGGGACATGGTAACGTAACCATCGATAATGTGGCACAATTGTTTCATCCATAACATCGCTATGACGTAACAATGGATGACGTCATAAATATTCATCCGCCAATGATGCGCCACCACCATATTGTCGCTTCGAAAAATTTCTCGGCCATGCCGGGAACTGTTGGATTTTAGATTCACATAAATTTTGTTTTATCATAAAATTATACTATTTAAATATTTTTCTTTTTCTTTTCTTTTTCACCAATACATAGAAAAAGATGGATACTTTTCTACGACATAGAACATGATACTTTTTTACGACATCGTAGAAAAGTATCCATGTTCTACTTAGCTATAATATGGTGACCGTCAAGATAGCATCATAGTGACATTACCATGTCACCAGACGCTAGTTAAGTCAACGTTAAAATTCCTAGTTGCCATAATAAATAAATAAATAATAACTATATTTATAATAAACTAGCTAGGGTGCGCCATGTCGTGATAACGTATATATTGGTACTTATAAATTGTATTGTGCGCCAGAAATTTCAGTTCCTATGCATCTTATTTAAAAAGTCTCCAGAGTAACTCCGGATACTTTTTAAATAAGATTTAACTGGTAATAAAAGCTGATGGTTTTTTAGATTATTTTCTCTCTGTTTTCAAGCTCAATGTAGCTATGCAGAGGTATGAAAATTTTCGACATTGAAGAAACATTCAATCAAACTAGTTAATTAATATAAACGCGAGATTAAATAATACCAAAGTTCGGTGGGTTGTAATCCCATATTTTTACTCCCATTATAAATAGTTTTACGGATTATTTTACTCTTAGTGATATAATCTGTACAACAGATTTTTTTTATCGAATTAGAATTAGGGATAACATGTAACGGTCTTTGATTTGTTTAGTCAAAGATTGAAGAATCGTCTTTTGTGTCTTACAGCGGGACGGAATACATCCAACATCTGATCCCGCGGCTTAAAAGGCAATTAAAAGGACCACCTGGCATTAGTGTGGCCGAAATCCGTCACTGCTGGCCCGCAGTGGGAACCTAAATGGACATTGGACCGCTTCGTATCTTCTTTTCGTTACGCGCTCTGTGTTCAGAGGCGTAAGTTTCCGAGACGTGCCTCTAGAGGGTGGTGGAAGAAAATTGAAGAATCGGGATCTCGGGAATACAGTCCAGCTTTCTCAAAAGAAAAAGATAAAGATTCGTCATTGCATCGTACTAAATTTATTTTTTATTAAAAAATAAATTTATTGTATACGAATGATCTCGAGGTAAAAACATCATCCTTTATTTTGCTTTATGTTCTTTTTTTACATAGGTTTTCTAATGAAGATTTATTTTATATTTAAAAGCCGAGTTTTCGGAATATCAAATCAAATTTCAGATACAGTATTTATAATTTAAAAGTGAGTTTTATATCTTTATAATTTTATTAAAAAGTTTTCTGTTTGCTTACGAAAAAATTCATTGTCCATGTCAGTTAGGCAAAATTCATTTAAAAGATTTTGCATCAACTTTATTTCTGATCGGATTTGTCGACTCAAAAGATGTGCTTTGACAGCCAGATAGCTTTATATTTCACCAAATAATTTGTATTATAATGCAAATTTAAAATGTAAAAATTTAAATTTTAAAATGAAAAATTGCATCAAACATAAATGCAGTCACTTGTTGGTAGTGAAGCGCAGTTTTTGTTGGATGAGAAAACTCTTAAAAATAAAACTTAAGAAATATGATCAAAATGATAATGATGATTAATAAATATTATCAATATGAGCTAAAATGATAATGAAGAATAAATTTCTAGTAAACAGAAAAACGTCACGTTTTTACAGTTAGTTACTTGTTAGTAAATTTTAAACATACAAAAATTATTTTTTTAAACCGTAAATATAATCTGTAATTCTGAAAATTCGGTTGAAATGTAGGACAGAACGTCCGAAGAAAAACTTGGTAAAAGGAATATTAATCAAAATAAAACCCAGAATATATTTATCTTGGTAATCCGGTATACATACAAAATAAAAGCACAAAAACTTACATGTCTGGCAGTAACGCAGAATAAACGACATTAACAAAATCCCCAACAAAATTTGTATGAATAAAAGAACAGAATACTCTTCCATTAAATATATCTAGAGAATATAAAAAAAATATATAAGATTATATCTATGTTATATTGAATAGCAGTAAAATATTATTGTAAGATTCTAATGTTGTAATATAAAAAAATATTTCGGCCTTCAATAATCTGCTTTTTATCGTTTAAATTATTTAACTTATTGTCTGACTCTATTCTTTTTAGTAAGTAGTATCTGTATCATACTCTATACACATTACCTTCTAAAAATTTATCGCTCTTTCGTCAACTATAAATTATCCAGATAAATTTGTATTATTTTTTAAATGCATAATTTTATCTGGATAAATTTATGCACCTCGAAGAAATTTCGTAATTCAAAGATATACAGTAGGCCTACTGTAAAAATAACTACGAATATTTATAATGGTTGTGTCGCTTTCCATCAACTGAATCTTAGCCTAGTGATAAGAAATATTTATACATCAAATAATTTACAGTTTATCAAATGCGTTCTCGTATAAAATAAGAACTGATGGTAACTTAAACATTCATAGAAAAAATAAGCATAATTATGAAATCATTTCTTATTTCTTTCCTATATGCAATTTTAGCTGGGTGTTTTATATGCTGATTATTGTTTTTTATAGTTGCCTTTAATATTTTCGTTTTTTTATTTACAAATCAAATTTTGTTTTACAGAATGTAATTTCTTTATGTTCTGTAGAGGTTAAAGAATATCATAATTGTATGTAATTCTATTATAACCTTTGTTACACTCTTTACAGATTTTACATAGATGATGCATCCATCTCTCTTAATATATGTCTTATAAATAAATATGACATGGTATTCTTATCGAAAGTAAAATAATGTCGAATATTTAAATTCGATATATTGCATTTTAAAAACCAACATAGATTAATTACATTTACATGTTTATATTTATCTATATAAATAATAGCATCACGAGTAACACAATAGTATACTATTTCACTCTGTTTATGATTAAATATAATCTATTGTTTATTTATTTAATAATTGTTAGATACAGAAAGCGTATTTGGAAATTTATATATGTAATATGCGAGATTATCTAATAAAATGAATTGGCAAATATTCGTAAAACTGTTTAATGTAATATTATTGATACGTGATAATATATTCCGAAAAATTATTTTTTTCTAATAAAATGAATTGGCAAATATTCGTAAAACTGTTTAATGTAATATTATTGATACATGATAATATATTCCGAAAAATTATTTTTGTTGTTGTTATGTTATCAATCTTTCAGATCATATGACATACTGGCAAGGAAAGCTATCATCATTATTATTATAATCGGCCAGCTGTTATCCGAAAACAGTATATAGTAACAATTCAACGTTTTTATTAATACTATGGTATTATAAATACAGGTATAATCCGATTTCGATTAAAACTGAAAGGCTGAAATTTATGAACAAGCATTCATTGGATTCTAACATAGGCATCGATATAATGCCATGGTAATACCAAAACCTTCACTGCCAACGCGACTAATATGTAGCAAAAAGTCGTCAAATGTTGTAATTAGATATGTTCTTCGGCTAATATCACGAAATACCAATATTATGAGGCTTATTATAATAGACAGCATATAGATCTGTATGATAATCATAAAATGTAATTTTTATAATTGTCCACTAATTATCAATATATAATTTTGTATGTAAGAATAAAAAGTTATCTACTGTAGAAAATAACATATTGTGAAGTGATATTCGTTACTCCATCAGTGGTAAATAGCAGTTAGATCATCACTTTCTTGGGAAATGGATGGAAAAGAGGTCTCATTGATTGATTATCACACTCCTACAAAATAATGACATTGGCTTGTAGGATATCTAAAATCCAAGATTTATCAAAATCCTGTTCACTCAATTTAAGATATGATGGATGTCATTATTTCTGAAGTGGCTAATATCGATAAATAAACATTAATTACACTCGATGGAGTCTGGTGAAGGTTCAACTGGTAAGTATGTTACCAACTAACTCATTTTGAGCGAAATGCTAATAAATATTGAAAAATGTGTTTTTTAATACAGTTTCAATTTTATTTTTATTTGTTATATTTCAAACGTATGAAACTTTTACTGTAATTGAATAAAGTTTTATCCGTTATTACCAGATTTTTGACATTGGCTATATCCTATTTGGAGTACATACGATTTTTATATGCCCAGATTAATTATTTAATAATTTCTAACAGAATAAATCGGTAATAAAACATGGCGTAGCCATTCATATGCATTTAGAAAAATTTCGCATTTATGTGATTTCTGACTATTGACTGAAAAAGTTTGTTTACCTCTGGATCTATGCAAAAATTTATAGGAATGATATTGGCAAGTTGATAGTTATGTTCGCATGGTTGAATCATAGTAAAGAGATGAATACTCTTGGGTGATTGTATCAAATAGACAGTTTTCGATATTTCATCAAAAATGTTTGGAGGTTCCACGATATAGTATTTCAGAAAAAATATTGTTTCTATTTCGGTTTTCATTTCTCTGTTCACATTCAAATATTATCGATTGAGAAGATAAAACTAGTATAAAACATAATCATCCTATCGCACGAAATCGAATGATATAGTTTCGATACGTCGAGTCGAGTATCTATGCATTGTTTCATCATGATAAGCGTTATCCACGAAAAAATGCTGAAAAATCTCTACATCACTCTTATATTAATGACATTTCTGGTGTATTAGATAATGTCTGATGGTCATCCATTATGGATGAACAGCGAAAGACTGACTCGCCTTCCATTCTGTTTTTTAAGCGATCAGAAAGTGGTGTGTTGAAATATATCGACAAAATGTCTCATGACTGCACTAAATTGATTCACTTTTATGGAATACTTAAGGTAACCGAACAATAAATCATGTTGTTTTGACCAAGTTAGGTTACAAGCCTTTATGGAGATTTGTTTTTCGTTAACCCGATTAATTTAATTAGAACGATTCATTTTCTATTCTCAAACACAAAAATTATCGTTCGAGCTAAAAAATTTACAAGAAAAATTAGCGAATGTTACCAAATTAGATTGATAGAGTGATTTCCATATAATAAATCAAATAATAATTTTCGCACAAAATAAATATGCCTAAAAATTAAGCATTTAAATGATCAATCGCTATTCTAATTAAATTGATTCCTAACACAGACATCATTAAGCGTACTATACGTTAATTATAAAGTGAAGTATATAATAAAAGAGAGAATTTAAGTCAATTACAAATAGAATGTTTAATATCTATTAAAAAATAAAACTATAATTTGTATTTTGTATTATATATAGAATAAAACGTTATCTTTATATACGAAGATAATATATCACACACAAATGTTATCTGATATATTAATTAATATATCAGATAGCATTTATGTGCAGTATATACCTCTTGATATATGCAAATACAGTAATAAAGATAGTCGGCACCATCTACTGAAATTAAATTTCAGTAGATGGCTGAAAAACTATAAATATTTTGTTTTTTTTATGGTATCACTATGTTAATATTTATGTTTAGCGTATATTATTATTATATAGAAAAAATTTAAAATCAGAAATATTTTTATACGTCTGTATGACAAAATGTATGTAGTGTACTATAGATTTGCCTAATATATTACTTATGAAGTTAGAACAGAAATAAGAAAATTATAATAATTTTTCCCGTTTCTCAAAAGGAATATTCTTTATTACCAATTAATTCCAACTATTTTTGCACATCAAGTGGGGATTAACAGTGGGAGATTATTATAGAATAGAGCAGATTTATAGTGTATAAATATATATGTTATATATATATATAACATATTTTACCGTCAAAACCCGATTTGCCTAGTTGAAACTAGTTGTAACAAAGCCCGTTCATGAATACTGGTATTAACTAATCAATACTAGAATTCACTACATTTTTATTAGAAACTTCTGGTTTTTACTAAAATTTTTCTGGTTAAACTCGATATGACTAGTGAAAACTAGTATTAACTAAAATTTCTTTTATGAGGATAAGCTTGATATCTTCCCAATCGTGCAATTATGTGTTAGGGGGAAAATTAAAACGTAACTGAAATCTACAAAATAAATATATTTATGAACATTGTAACTGAAATTTACAGAAGAAATATATTTATGATGCACATTGTTTCCGCATCGAAACTGCTATGACATTTAGAGTTGCAGTGAATTCCCTTCTTGCACAAGCATCTTTTTGAAATCCAAGCTTTCTTGCAAACACAACGTGTGAACCATTGTGATGCTATTGCCGTTATCCTAGCTGTCATCCTCAAAGAAATATCTGTGTCTGATACATCTTCGGGCATCAGGAACTTCTCCCGACAAACGTCAAATTCCAATCTAAAAAAGATATTTTTCTCATAATCATATTTTGGGCATTCTCTAAATAGTAAGAAAAACATAAAAGTAACAAAAATCTACCTGCAATATAATTTATCCACCTTTCCATCCATAGTTTTCGATCTTGTGCAGATCTTCACTTTTTTGAAAATCTGCCTTGGGCCTGTCCATATCGAGGATTGGAATTATAGTATTATCTCCTACTTCAAGAGGAGGTGAGTGGCATTGGAGATACGTTTCATTTTTATGGCCTGTTTAGACAAATTTTCGTGAGTCTCTGCTGGCTGATGTGATGCAAACTCTACCAGGATTGGAATTATAGTATTATCTCCTACTTCAAGAGGAGGTGAGTGGCATTGGAGATCCGTTTCATTTTTATGGCCTGTTTAGACAAATTTTTGTGAGTCTCTGCTGGCTGATGTGATGCAAACTCTATTAGGAGCGGAGCAGGGCCATGTTGCCTTTTTAGGCGCAATGTATTTTGATCTATATGAGCCTATGAGCCATCTTACCCCACTACCCATCTTGCCTCACCTAATATATTATAATTTCCTAAAAAAAAAAAATGCCATCGGAGGTACGCTATAGAAAAAGTGTAAATATTCATTTTATCACCATCTATTTATTTTTTTATTCTTACTACTATTCTCAAAAATTCCGGAATATTTCATAATTACAACATAAACATTAACAAAAGAGTTGAACAAAACTTCAAAGCTAACATATAAGAGACTGAAAACAATAGCCTTGTACTATATATTGCCAGTTAATACAAGCTTTCAAATACTGTAAATAAAAAATATTTTGTATATCCTGAAGTAGTTTCTTGATATTTATTAAAGCAATTATTTTTTATTCCATTACCATTGGGAATGAATATTACTTATTAGAAAATATAACATGGTTTAAAAATAATATTTGCTATTAATTTCAAGCAGAGCAGATAATAGAACTATATAACTGGTATTATAAACATAAATTTATAAAACTAATAACTTTTTGTTTGCTATTAGAACAAATTATTTAACAGCTAGCAGGAAAAATTTCGGAAATGATAAAATCATTAGCTTTAATATTGAAATATCCTGGGGTCAACCGGATGGTTGAAGGATGAGGTTCAACAGGCCGGGCCCGGACCCCTCCTGAACTCTATTAAGACCAGCCTCATGTTCTTCTTTAACAGGGATCTCAGCTTTGTTCTGTCGCGCATTCATCTCTTCGAAGAATCTCTAGAGTTCGTCCTCATCTTCATTGTTTCCAGAAAATTTGATGCCAATGCTGAAGTCGTGAGTCCTACTCTTAGGTCTATCTCGAACATGGCTCGATAGGGTGACTGTTTTATTCTAGAATGAAAACTTCGGTTTTTCATAAACTGAACAAATCGAAAGTCTTTAACTAACTGGTTTTAACAAGTAAAAATTATAAATAATTGCAAACAAAGCAATTTTTCCGTCAATTCCAGCTTTCCCTAAAATGTCTTAGTGAATTCTAATATTGACATAGATAAGTTAATACTAGTATTCACGAATAAGCTTTGCTCCAACTAGTTTTAACTAGGCAAATCGGGTTTTAACTAATTTCGGGTTTTGACGGTAACATATAATATAAGTAATCATTAAAAATATTGCTATGTATATATACATAGCAATATTTTTAATGATTACTTATATTATATGTTACCGTCAAAACCCGAAATTAGTTAAAACCCGATTTGCCTAGTTAAAACTAGTTGGAGCAAAGCTTATTCGTGAATACTAGTATTAACTTATCTATGTCAATATTAGAATTCACTAAGACATTTTAGGGAAAGCTGGAATTGACGGAAAAATTGCTTTGTTTGCAATTATTTATAATTTTTACTTGTTAAAACCAGTTAGTTAAAGACTTTCGATTTGTTCAGTTTATGAAAAACCGAAGTTTTCATTCTAGAATAAAACAGTCACCCTATCGAGCCATGTTCGAGATAGACCTAAGAGTAGGACTCACGACTTCAGCATTGGCATCAAATTTTCTGGAAACAATGAAGATGAGGACGAACTCTAGAGATTCTTCGAAGAGATGAATGCGCGACAGAACAAAGCTGAGATCCCTATTAAAGAAGAACATGAGGCTGGTCCTAATAGAGTTCAGGAGGGGTCCGGGCCCTCATCCATTCCTGTTAAAGAAGAATCTCCAAGGCAGGTTTTGAATCGATTCTTAACTATCTTTATGTTAGAAAATGCCCTTTCATACAAATAAGTACTACCAAACGTTGAGATTATTTTCCGACCAAAATCACGAAAGTTAAGAAAAGGTTGGTTAAACAAAGCAGTTTACCCATGTGATTTGTTATGAAAAAGTTATTTTCCCACCGCTACTAATATACTCGATTTTAATTTTCTATTCTACGCTTTTTCTCACTCATTTCACAAATGCAACGAACTCGTGGTAAAATAAAATTAAATTAAAACGTAAAATAAAATAAACAGTAAAATAAAATTAAAACAGAATCTCACAACAACGGTCACACAATCACTGAAATGGTAAGTGTTAGAAACTAAAAATAACTAAAATACAGTCACAATTCAAAACTTTAAATTGAAATAGCTAAAACTAAAATAGACGTGATTGAGAGTCTTATAAAAACGTGATGTCAATGATAGCTTGTTGATCATTAAATAATTACTAATAATTAAGAAAAATTAATTAATTGAGTTAATATAATTCAATTTTGGGATTCTTTTTATTAATCTCTTAAAAAAGTAATAAATAAAAGTGAAAAAAAAATATAAAAAGTAATATTATATCACAAATTGTGAAAGCCTCGCGGGCCGCAAAAAGTAATATTAAATCAGAAATCGTAAAGCCTCGCGGGCCGCACAAAATGGCTTGTCGGGCTGCATGCGGCCCGCGAGCCGCCTTTTGGACAGCCCTGATATAGAAAATTGACTTTGTTTTGGTGGCCAGATGTATCCCATTTATATTAGTATGATGATCAGATCCAAATAATTAATAAAAAGGGTGTAATACTTCAATATGCACTATTAAACCACGCCCACCACTTCAGTGGTTTTACTTGTAGCTATAGTATTGAGCAATCTATCCAATATATATTTAGATTGTGGAGGATAGGATATAGCAATCCGACTGAACTCTGTCTGCAAAAATCTGGAAATGTGGAAACAATATTGATGCAGGAGTTTTTAGATGGAATGGCAAAGCTTTTTCCATGCAATCAATTCGACTTATTTTTCAATCCTATTCGATATTAACCGTGTAGGCTATTCCAGTGGTCTCAAACTCAAATTGCTTGCGGGCCGAATGCGTAATTCGAAAGGAAATGAAGCTGAATAATTTTAAACAAAATTATAATGAAAAGAAAATATTTATTTGTAATTATTTTCATTTTTTTCTTACAAAGATAACGAAATAACATTATATAATTATGAGATTATAAAATAGTTTTATTAATGTTAAAAATTGGACCACTTTAAAAATAAACGGTCCATATATATGGACCGTTTATTTTGAAAGTGGTGCAAGTCCATTTTCTGTTGTTTCGAGAAAATGAAAGGTTTGCATATTTGTCAATTAAAAAATATAGGTTAATTATGTCAACTCTGGAAATATTTCTACTAATTTATCAATATGTAATTTGATTATATAAATTCCTTTTAGGCGAATTTAACTAAAATAATGTATATTTACG